>OZ024709.1:12390719-12510502 GCA_964016945.1 Microplitis deprimator | reverse complement strand
GTGTAAATACAACATGCAAATGTTTGTTCTGGAGACAGAGAAAATTTGTGTTGTTTTTCCTGTCTTATGTCAATTAAAAAGTCATTTAGATGACTTATTTACCACTATTTGTAATTTGCTTTTTGTCGTCACTTGTGTTAAGTCTTTTAAGTAGATATTTTTTCGGTAACATAAATTTCTGATCGTTTTGTCAACATGTTGGTGCCTTATTGATATAGCAAAAAATTGCCTAAAAATGATTCCTGATAACCAGAGTTACTGACGAGAAAGTTGGTGTAAGTGAGTTACGACCAACTTGACGACGAGTTGTCGACAACTTTTAGCTTTTGTAAATGTTGCCTACAAGTTGTCGACAAGTTTCTTGGAAAGTTGCGATCAAATTATGGAAAGGCCAACTTGGCGGCAGGTTGCGGCCACCTTGGCTATCAGGGATATCTTATAGATGTCACAAAGGCAAGTGTGACACTTGGGTTATTATCAGTCGATAAATTAGGTGATACAACCTATTATTTCTAAAACCTATAAACTCAAGGAAATATTTATTTATTAAAATATTTATTAGATGCATAGTTATCAGGTTGACAAAAACATTTAAATTATTTTCTTTTATAAATAATTATTATATAATAATTATTTATATATATTTATGTATATTTATACATAATAATTATTTAGAATAAAATAAATATTATTTTCTATATTGATCACTTAACTTAATTTGTGGTAAATGGATTATTTGCTTAAATATATTAACTTAAATTATTATTTTAAGTAAAAAATAAATTAATGCTGTATGGATGTCAATTAATTTTTTTTTCTTTTCATTTCAGGTTTTATCAATCATCAACTCAATAATGCCGAGATCACTGCTTGTATCAGATGAGGACTCAATAGCTGTTATAAAAAGATATATGAGTTACTTCTGTTCAGAAACCTTGCCAGCATACTCTGCTGAGGTATGGTCGAAAATGTCCAAGGAACCAGAATTTGTGGGTAAATGGAATACTGCCGCAGTTAGGACTAACATAAAAGATAATCGTAGGGGGATTTTGACTAAAGCAAGAGAACAATGTGGTTATTATTCACAAATAATTAAGAAGAAAATCACTTATAATAATAATGATGATGATGACAATGACAGCAATGATAATAATGATAATGATGACAGTAATGATAAAAATGATAAAAATAATGATGACAGTGATGATAATAACGACAAGGATTATTTTAATAAATTATATGCCAGAGAGCGAGATGATGTTCCATGTTTTCATGTTGAAATTGCTAGAGGTGTTTTGGAATGTATGTATAAAAAGGATAATAGTTGTAAAAATCCTAGGTTGCAGCCGAAAGTGTGGACTGATACTATTGCCTTTGAATTATGGCATCAGTTTAAACTACCGTGTGCTTTTGTATTTAAAAAAGGCACAATTCATGAAAATGGAAATTATTATGCGACATTTATTGGCAAGTGCAAAAGTAAACGGTGCAATAATCCTATTTTTGGTTACATTGAAAACAATCCTGGGGACAAAGGTCCTGTTTTTATTAATTTTCAATGCCGGGATACTCGTTTTGAAGTTCATGAAGAAGTTACAAGGCCACTGCAAGCCGAGCGAAGAAAAGTTTTTAAAACTATGATCGATGCAAAAGGAGTTAAGGGAACTATTTTGCAGCAAGCTCAAAATCTGTTGGAATCAGGTAGTACTGAATGTCCTGTTCTATTCAATTCTAATGTTTTATATCAAGTAAAGAAAGAATCTAAGGAAGAAAATTTGAATGTCAAGCCAGAAGATCGGAGAGATTTGATTAAAGCTATTTATAGTATTAACGAAGACGATAATCCTGCAGATAATAGAAAAGGACACTACTATTTCAAGTTGGATAAATAGTCTTGTCGCTTTTTCACTGAATGTTCATTCTGATAGTAGTAATGATATTAATAATTTAAACACTTTTTATGTACCTCTATTTAAAGATTCATTACTTAAAGAAGTGAGAGAATTTCCGCTATGGACGAAAGTTTGTATTCATTACACGAATTTACGAGCAACTTCTGCGTACATAGAGCAGTCGTTTAAAGAATTAAAAGAGTTATTAGGTAAAATGATTTCTCTTCCTGCACGTGTTGATTACTTAGTTAAAGCTCATCTTAAACTTATTGATGGTGGTGTCAAAATTTTTGAACGCGAATTATTAAAATTCGTTAATAACTACTATGCTAATAAGCAAAAAAATGATAAAATAAATAGTACTGAAGACAAATTATTCAAAGAAGATTGTGAACCTAACGACAAGTTACTCACTGAAAATTGGAGGGGACAAGGAAATGACATGAAGCACAACGACTGTGATTGGTTGGATTCGGATTGTCATTTATTCAATGAAGATATTCCCACCAATTTCAATACTGAGTCATTTGATTGTTCTGAAATTGATAATAATAATTTTTTAGATAATATTGATTGTAACGCAAATGAAAATAACGAAAGTTTATATCAGCCGAATTTAAATGATTTAGTTAATCTTGATCACAGTTATTGTTCCGATAATAATTCACCATTGAAAGAAAACAGTTTAGATGCCGCTGTGGAAAAAAATTTAAGAACGATTAAAAAGGAAGGTAAATACTTTAAAAGTTTTCCCGAAATTAATTTAATAAACAATTTGGCGCCTTCAAACAAAAAAGAAGAATTTTTATTACAAAATGGTAATAAAAGCGGACCTGTCTTTTTTCAAAATGAATCCTGGTTTGCTTTCAATACGTGCCCATTCGACAGTATTGTTCAGTTGATTTTCTATGGATGTCTACAAAATGAAGAATTTAATAATTTTGTTAGCAATTCTTCAAATCCCACTTTTAATTTTGTCACCGATTTTATGTCAACAGGATTAAAAAAATATATCTATGTTAAACGATTATCTATTTTACATCCTATCTATCAAGACACTGAATTCACACAAAATCGAATGAATATTGACAATCGTAAAACTAAAAACGTAAATCGTCGTATTAATTGTGTAGATAACGTCAATAGTTTGTGGATTAAATTATTTACAAGTGAACCAAGTGCCTTCGAAAATAATTCATGTTCATCATTAGACTGCAAAGATTATCAACGTAATATACCGGTTTTGACTGTCAATTATAATTTAATCATGGAAAAAGGATTTAAATGTTTGCAATAAGCATTCAATTTTAAAAGCATAGCTTATAATAAATTTTGCACAAGCAGCCAAAAAAAACAAATGACCTGTAAAACAACGCTTAATCGATATATTTACATAGAATTAGACGTAAAATCAGTAAATGAAAAAGATGGAACTCCATGTAAACTTGGTGAATTGTCGAAGTGTTTGGATTTAAATGAAACACATTCATTAAAAAAATTTAGTTATCGGTTGGTACATCTTTATTACATCTGAAATACAAATGATTTGTTTCTATATTAATTTTTTTCTTAATTATAGCTTGACAGGGGTTATTGGTTATAACACTTTTCACTACATAACATATTGTAAGAGTTTAACAGGAAATTGGCGATTCTACAATGACCAACTGGAAAAGTCTAGATTTATTAGTGAACGCACTAAAATTGTACCTCATGGGATTTTTTACACTTTATTCTCACAGTAAACAAGAAAAATATATTTATATATTTCAGGTAATTTCTTCAAATTTCTATAATTTTCTTTTATTTGTTCGATCAATTATATTATAAGAGAAATTTTTATTGTAACATTAAAAATAATGTTTTGTTTCGGTTCACAATAAAAATTATAAATAACTATTAACAAAGTTAGCTCATACTAAATTTTGAAAACAATTTCAAAACTAATAAGAGTATTAAATTTTATTTTCTCTGTTTAAAGTTTCTATGACTAAAAAATATTTCATAACGACAAATTAAATTCAGCTCATTTTTATAGTACACATTTAAATCATAATTACCACTTTGATATAAATTTTCTGATAGCAAATTTATGCTTCAAACATTTAATTTTTTTAACTTCAAAAGTTTAAAATCCTTGGAATCGATATGTTCAAACTATTTGATATTGGTATTAAAATAATACAGTTAATTAAGTTTTGAAACTTGGTTTATCACAATTAAATAATAAAAAAAATAAATTTTCATACTTTTGTTTATAAGGTAAGAGACCTATTACCCAATCAGGGAACTAGTACCCGATCACTCCATGTATTTGTATGTCTATATTTACTAAATTTTACTAAATATGAATATATAAATATATCAAGTGATCGAGTACCAGTTCCCTGATCAGGTACTAGGTCTTTTATCTTAGTTTAAGCTTCTTTGAAAATAAATAAATGTTTTTTTTTTTTATATAATTTATTTTTTATAAAGCAGGTTAACAATTTTTAGACAACTGCTAACTCCAAAAAAAAAAATATTAATTAAAGTATTTGATTCATAATTTGTTCGCTAACATTTAAATTAAATCTTTCCTTTGAAATTCGCTATTTCAATTAATAAACATATCGTCGAATTGAACTCGTTTATATTAATGGTTACTACTTTTTTCTTCTTTTTTTTTTTTTTACTACATTCGTGACTATTCTTGGTGTTAGGATTCTCTTAGTATTAGGATAAAAATGAGTCTTAAATTATCATAATCTTTGAGTGTCAATCATGTAATTAAATTATTAAAGATTTTATTTTCTCTTTTTTTGCAGCTTTAGGAAATATTTAAAAAAAATGCAATAAGTGGATACAAGTGATATTGGAAATCTCTATACTTTGATTATTATTAATATTGTTGCTGAATTACATTTATGAAGACTTAGTGTTAAGGTTGTTGCCAAAAGTAATAAAAAGTCATTAAGTGTAAAATCTATTTAAGTTTTACGATTATAAAGTAAATAAAATTATTATTATCATTATTATATTATGAAGTAATTTTAAAATGTTTTATACTACAAGATTAATATGTTAAACAGAAAAAATGAAGCTTTTATAATGTTAAATAAATAATTTCATTTTTTTAAATAATTAGTAAGTTTATTAAAAAGTTAATAAATAGAAATACTAAATCACTTTTTTTTTTATTCGTAAATTTGATTTATTTTAGACATCAACAAAATCGTTAAATTATTATATTTACAGGAAGCAGTAGGTCTTTGTTAATCATTTTTTTTTATACAATCAAAATTATAATTTTTTAAGTTGATTATTACTGTTTTCGTTGTTATTTAAATAATCTATGTCATGATTGTTTTTTACTTTAAATAATAATTTTTGTACAGTGAATTTGTCATGCATAAACGACGAACATCGTCTGAAGATAATAGAGGTATAGGGAACGATCTAGAGGAGATAGTATTATCTGAGCCTTCGAAGTAAAAGAAAAAACTGTCTTTTATTAGGAATAAAATGAAATAGGAATAAAATAAAATAATTCAATATTTTACAGAGTGATTTGTGCCAACTATTCTGTAATGTTAATAGAAATCAAAAGTAAGATGAGACTCAATTATGAGATACTTTTATCGGAGTAGTAAAAAACAACAAGAGTCAACTATGAAACTGATGTTACTTTATTACAAATTACATTTATAATACAAAAAACGTATATTACGTATAGTAAAGTTGCTGATGATTATGAATATAATATTTAGAAATGCTGTAAAATACAATGTTAATTTCTAATGTTTATGCAAGGTAATTGATTTATTATTAAACATAAATTAATATTACAAATTTTTATTAACTAATATATTTTTATTTTACACTCTATTGTTCGGTTGTTGGAACTGCAAAGAATAATATAAGGAAAAAGTTAAAGAGCTTTTAGATTTTGACTTAGATTTAGATTCAGATTATGGATCAGAATTAAAATCTCAAAATTAATCAATAAAATGAAAATTTTAGACTCAGGAAAAATGCAATAAAATGAATAGTTAAAAAAGTGTTTACTTGCATTAATTGAGTGTTAACATTTATGGAAAACCATAGATGTAAATATATATCCCGATTATTTTATCATGCACAAGCTGCTAATTCAACAATCAAATGATAATATTAGCCGCTATAAATTATGTTAGTAGATGTAAATTTAAAATGTATATGCATATATAAATCTTATCGATCTAATCAATAAAGAACATTAAACTGGATTAGTTTTTGCTTTTATCTGTTTTTTTATGCTGATACATTTCTATTTTATTCTGGTTTAAATTTGGAAAAATAATCATATAAAAGTAACGACCACGTGGTAACCATAACCTATGCAGCGGATGATTTTATCATAAAAAAAAAATAATTTATATTAAAAAAAAAACACTTATCACTTTGATCATAATAAGTTAAACATTTTTGCATTAATTATTTCAATTTGAAAAAAGGACCTTTATTGATATTTTAATTTTTAATTTATTATCTAGCTGTCAATCAACTACTAAAAATTTCATTCAGGGTTTCTAATTAAATACTAACTTTCCTTTCTGATACTAAGTAACTAAGTTGATTTTTAATAATTTTGATTACTTCTTGTTTAAAATTATGCATTAAAGTTTACATGAATAAACTGTTTAAGTTATATAGGCGTCGTTACACTCTGTCTAATGTGTTTAATGTATTAATTAATTTTCATTGCACGAGTGCATGACTCAATACTTGAAAATTTTAATTAAAATAACTTTTTTATGAAAAATTCAATAACAATTGGTACAATATCTATATATAGCTAAATTTTGAATTGGAAAAATATTTCATTTATTCCTTAGTAAACCACGTGGCTACCATAACCAATGCGGCTTCGTATTTAATTGTTTAAAATTAAATAATTTCAGATTGAAATACTTGATCATTAATTAGACTATTGTGAATGAAATATTTTTACATAAATTGTTTTTTTTTTTTTTTAAATTGTGCATTCTTTGATATTTTTATTTTTCCATTATCATCTAGTGTCTTATATTATTGAAGATAAATTAATTTAGTTAATAATTAAAAGATATTTATAATTGAAAAAAAAAAAAAAAAAAAAAAAAAAAAAAAAAAATATCTTAATTCCGTGAACTGACAAGGGTATAATTATTGAAATGTTTAGACCTATAAAACTATGCTATTCAAGAAATTACAACTAGTCGAATCACCTCGATATTTCGAAACCATCATGTCTTTTTGAAAAATAAGCTATTGTAAATATTAAATTAATAGTGAATAGACCAATGTAAAGTGGCATAGATTCAGTACCTACAAACATTTGTTTATATCAAATTTGAACAAAAAAAAAAAAAGATGTTAAACATAAAACTTTGCTGAGATTGATGTGGCTAAGGTGGTAACGTAAAGGAAAAATTAGAAAAATAATCAATGATAGTTAGAATTTAAGTAATTAAATAAAAATTACATTAAAATGTTTTCAGTACTTTTAATACACAATAAGTACTGATAAAACAAAATAATTAGTTAAGTGTATTAAGTATTAAATAAATGAAGATAATAATAATAATAATAATATTAATAGTGGTCTGAGATTCTTTAAGGAGTCTTTCGTTTCATATTTTATTGTGGCTGATTGACATAACTCTCTCATAAATACGTGGATATTCTTATGATGTGCTAAATAATCGACAGGGTGTGATAATTACTTTATAAGATTACTCATTTAATTGTAACATAAATAACAATGAAAACAATAAAAAATTTAAAACAGAGTAGACGTTTGCGCATGCGCACAGCTAGTATCAGAACAACGGGCATAATTAAAATTTTAATAATTAATTATAAATATAAAAATAAACGAACAAACGCTATTTTTGGTGGGATATTAACAAACAATTCAAGATAAACGTAAAAAAAAAAAAAAATTATTCAAAATGAGTATAGTCACCGCTAACTTACAACAAATTTTTAATTATTTATTTAAAAAAAAATAAAAAACGAACAAATAATTATTTATAGCGAACATTGAAGAACAATCGACGAACAAACGAAATTGTTAAGGGATATTTTCGAAAATTTGACTTCCCCCCGCCAACTTAAGGGAGCTAATTTCCATAGTATTTAATTAATTACTTAAAATAATATAATATAAAAATAGAATAATATTATTTAAGATATTTGAACGTTAAGGGGTTAGGGGTAGTCAGAGACACGAAAAAATGAGAATTTTCAGTAATTTTTTTTTGCTATTAAATCATTTTATTTTACAAAAGTAATAATATAGCATTATTAAACAATGTTTTGACTTGAAGTCACGAAAATTTAAAAAAAAAAAATTTATAATTTTCAAAGTTATAGCTGTCTGTGTTGACCCAGTTTGAAAAAAGGTCCTTGCGGTGACTGTCATAAGTCCTTGGAGATTCATCTAAAATCAATCGGATGAAAAAAATTAGTTTTATAAATAGATAATCCTGGGCCTGATCGAAGCTTTTTTTTTTTTTCAAAAATTAACAAAATGGCGGCCTCAGGAAATTTTTTTCTAGATTTTCAGGAAAAAATCAACAGTTAATTGGTCTTAAAAAATCGAAATTTTTGAAAAAAAAAAAAAAATCCTTCGACCAGGCCTGAGTTTATTATGTATTCTAAAAGCTGTATAAATTTCATTAAAATCTACTGAGCGGTTATCGAGTTACAGTTGTCACCAGTTCAAAAAACATAGTTTTGAGAAAAACACATTTAAAGTTTCACACTAGATTTACGTACGGAAATACGAATTATTTAATTACTTACACAGAGTCATCTATTCCTGGGCCATATAATAGATCTTCAGCCATTGTGGAAGTTTCCAAAACGTCAATTTGGTGTTGCCTACGAAGCATTCTGCCTTCACGAGTGTTGTCGTTGGCGCTGTGATCTGCCACTTTCACACGTGCAGCATCCTTTTTTTCAGCATACCGATGGGAATTAGACCCACAATCAAGTCTTAGGGTATTCATAATCATTAATAATGAATGTATACCTTCATTAAATATACAAGTAGCTATGTATGCAGCAATTTGTACGATAGTATAACTAGTATTCACGGTTTTTGGGCATATTTTCCACACTAGTTGGTTGAAGCTCTCATTATTATTCTGATTGAATCCACCTACACATCTTGAAAGTAAATTATCATTACTGAGATCGTCGTAAATCGGTTTAATAGCTGTTAAAACATCAGGAGGTAAGGGAAAATAATCTTGAGTATAAGTATCAAGCTCTCCACGTGCTTCAACCTTTTTATTTACGGTTGTATTTTTGTAAGGATCTGCTTTTATTATTCCAGAATAGGTTTTCGAATCACCATCGCCAATGTAGTTGATATATTTAACTTCATATTTTGTTTCAGACTGCTGAAACATTTCAATCATCGCATCCACCTCCAGTTTCCCAGAAGACCCCTTGTGATTAGCACTACACTCATTTTCATGCGAATCATACCATTCCTCGAACTCAACCGTATTTCTTTTATTTTTCCAATACTCACATAGCTTACAATAAGCACTTTTAATGTTTATATCAAGAATCTTTCCAGTAAAATAGCCAATTATAGAAGAAACTCCAAATGACGATGTAAATCCCCTTTTTTGCCAGGTTCCATCTCCCGATACAGTCAAATCATTCTTATTTTCATTTTCACTACTTGCTTCTTTTTCTTTATTCACAGCTTTTTTCATCAAGGCTTCTGCAACGGTTTTACCACAATCAAATGTACTTCAATAATATTGTATGCGTAGTTTTATCTAAAAAAGACGGCATGTCCATCAGGCCACAAAACTTGCACAAACCTTCGTATCCTATCCCTAGTATTCTCATCACAAAAATTAAGCGTCTATTTATTTCATAGGAATGCCCAATGAAAGAGCACGAAGGAATATATTCATTGTCACAGTTATTACAAGAAACTACAATTTTAAATCCCAGCCCACGTGTACTAGCTGTTTGAAATGCAATGTTTCCATCACATTTTTTACATTTCACAAGAGCAGAAATGGCAGTGAATACTGTGATAAAATTAATTATTCGAAATTCAGTGGTGCATCTTTCGGATACATCGTTTTCAGTATTTTGTTTCAGTTTTTTAAACGATGTACTCCGAACACTTTCATCACGTTCCGCCATTTTTGGGTTAAATACATTTTTTCGTTTCTTTGAATACGACTTACGGATATTTTCAGATCTCCGAAGTTCTTTCGAAACTTTTTTCGTATCACGTCCCATAATAAATAACTTCAAAAATAATTTATTTTAATAACGCACAACTATCGACTGCTCTCCGCAACTGCTACAGGCATACTAGTGACGTGGCGAAAAACAAAAAATTTGTAGTACTTATACTACCTAGAAATTGTAAATATATATAGTAGGGTATTTATAAATTTAGGTACTACTACATACATCAAAATTTAGTTCATGGATGACAATAGAACCCGAGAAACCGGTTGCTTGCAGCTGCCGCTAGCTACCTGCTCCCGAGCGTTTTGGAGTGCCCAAGCGCTCTTTGTTATTTGTCGAATAACTCGAAAAATAATTATCGGATCAACTTCAAATTTTCAGAGAATATTTTTAAGATATTACACTTAACGAAAATGCAAAAAAAAAAATCGATTTTTTAAAATCCTGACTACCCCTAACCCCTTAAGGATATAAGTAATAGTTGATAAAGTTATTTTTCTATATTTTATCAAATATAAATAAGCGCTGACGCCTCGAGTTAATCCTCGAGACGTGCAGCTGCACAAACATCTATTTTGTTTAAGATAACTTTTGTTAATAGATAAGTGACTCATTTGTTAGTAACAAAAGCGGAGAGATCGTGAGAATTAAGTATTTTCAATAAATATTAGAATGGATCATTCGAGAACATGCGTAATCTCGAATGACCCCTCCATATGAATCGATGCGCGGGTATGATGCCCAAACGTATTGATAAGAGTTACTCTAGTTTTCTCGATCAAGAGAAGAGTCTGAAATTGTTAGGAAAACTTTAACAAATTTATAAATTGATTCAATTGTATATTTTCACATTATTCAAATTATTCTTTTGCAATTGAATAAATCGGATTAAGGTATAGAATAATATATAATCCAACAACTAGTGTATTTCAACCACCAAATGGTGGCTGTTCAACCCCTACTTGATTATTATTTATAATTATATGTAAGTTTTCATTACGTCCAATTTAAATCAACCGCTCAACTACGCCAGCGCCAAAACATCAACCAGGACGTAACACAGTATCAAATATTTTTACAAAGTTTCGATTTTACGCAATATTTTTTAGTTATTTGCATTTCACTGTAAACTTTTTAAAAAAGTCGTGTTTGACTGATTTCAGAGCTTGACATTGAAACACAAATTACTGGAAAACAATACTGAATATCAAAAACTTTGTAGGGAATAAAAAATCTTCTGGAAAGAGTACCCGCATCCCCTACTTCCATCGAATATTTTCCATTTTATTATATTTAAATTATTTGTACATTTATGAATTTCTTTTTAAATTATTGTTCAGAAAAAAAAATAGATTTCATGGCTGTTGGGGGTAAAGAATCGCCTGGAAAGAATACCCACAACCCCTGCTTCCATCGAATATTTATTCTTCTTATTGTAATATTTCTATCATTAGTACATATACGAATTTTCTTTTAAATTCTTATTCCTAAAAATAAATAAAAATTCGATCATAAAGCAAACTCTGATGCTTCGCATCATGAGTCATGCAAAAAAAAAAGCAAATGTTGTAGACTGACTTTTATAGTTTTAAGAAGGGCGATTCAGGAATATTCAAAGTATTCAAAAGCATGAAAAAGTATTTGAAATTTTGTTTTTCTAACCCTGGCGGATGACTACGACGTCGCGCGACTAGTCGGAGTGTGCGTCAATGCGACGTCGCATTATATAAATCAGGAAAACAGTTTAGTCATATCGTATCGTATAACAATCGAGTAAATTGACGATAACATAGTTGAAACAACTTCAGAAATTTTGGAAACCAATAGAAAATACACTAATTATATGGCAGTTCCAACTTCTAACGTCTATCTAAAGTCGTACGACTAAGAAAGCGACATAGAATTTTTAATCACAACGTGTGTAATGAGACAGTTAATAGTTTCGTTTATTGGTGCTAATTAAAATTCAATTCTTATAGTTATTTATGCTAATAGAAGTTCGATTCGACTAGTGAAAGTAAAAAATTAACGTCGATCGGAAATCTTACGATTCAAAATGCGATATGGAATTTTTCGTTGCCCATATAGAATTAAATTATTATGAATAAATTTTATGCTACTCATAATTCGATATTAATAATTAAACATAAGTGTACCGAGATCCGGAAAGCCATGAATAAAATTAACCAACATATCATGACTGTCTTGACAGAACTATTGGAGTCGATCCAAAGTCGTACGAATAAGAAAGCGACAAGCAATTTTTAATGACAACGTGTAATGAAACTATTGATAATTTTATTTATGCTCATGAAAATTCAATTCGATTACCCTGTGAAAGAGGTCTTATAAAATCTCATAAAAAAATTGGCTATGAGAAAACGATCAGTATTTGTCGGCGAAAAATCTCAAAAATTCTTATACAATTATTTTCTCATAGATGGTGCATCAAAAAAAATTTTTTTTTTAAATTCTCATTTAAATGATCAGAATCAATAAGAAACAGAAGCTGTAATTTTGTGATTATAAGTATTTATAAGTTTTCGAAAAATGTAAAGTTTACAATTGCGTAGATTTTGGAAGTGAATAAGATTCTATGAGACGATTTCTAAAGTAATCATATAAGATTTGATACTGCTTAATCAATGTGAGTACAGTAATTTTCCATATAGTAACGAAAAAATTTATGAAATTAATTAAGTTACAGTTTCTTTAGTGTTGATTAAGGTTTATATGCTAAATTATTGAATTTTTTAGCATGAATTCAAGAAGTTTTTATTATGTATACTCAAAAATATTTTTATGAGTATTTACGCGGAAAATCCTCAGCAATCTATTCCCGAAAAATCTATGAGATTGAGTCAGTTTATTTATTCATCAAAAATTACTCAAGTAAACATTAATATTAAATATTAAAGTCATGATGTATTATAGGATATACTATAGTACAATCCAAAAAGGTACTTGTCGCTCTGTCGAATGACAGAAGGGTACTCGAACAAAATCGTATTGAAATTTGGAATATAACACTTCTGAAATAAATGTCTTAACAGGGACACTACAAATCGTAGGCGCGATCTCGTGGCGAGCACTGAACTACTCCCGCTACTGCTGCCTGGCACCGGTGACTTTCCCCTTCTCCATATCTCCGAACAGTTAAAATATTCAAAGTACAAGAAAAAGTGATTATATTAGTATTTTTGGTGTAAATTCTGATAAAAAAAATCGGTCTGTCAGTTGACCCTGCGGGCCAGCCTCAAAACTTCCCGCAGTTTTTGAGCTCCTTGAGCTCGAAAACATTGTCGAGAATATATTTTCGAGCTCTTCGAGCTCGAAAATACTTTTGAGTGCCTTTGTTTTTGAAAATTAACGTTTTTTACCATTTTTTCTCCAGCAATATCTCTCGAACGAATTCACCGATTGCAACGGTTGAGGTGGCAATCGGCGCGTTTTATTGAGTTCTACAAATGATCAGATTTTGAAATTTATTTATCGAGTTGTTTTTGAGAAATTTCAAAAAAACTAAAAAAAAATTTTTTTTGAATTCTTTCGTTAACGGTTTCTCTTGAACGAATGAACCGATTTTGATGGTTGAGGTGGCAGTCGACGCGGCTCACAACGTTTTAGAGCTGATTAGATTTTGGAATTAATCCATCGAGCGAATTAAAAGTTATTTAAAAAAAACATTTTTGAAAAAATTTTATTTTTGAAATATCTCCGAACGTACTCTACCGATTAAGCTCAAATTTTCAGTGCTTATTGTAAATAACAAGCCGCGTCGAATGACACCTTGACGATCAAAATCGGTTCATCCGTTAAAAAGTTACAGAATATTTACATACGTACGTACGTACGTACATACATACATACATACACTCGGACATCATCTTGAATTTAGTCAGAATAGCTTCCTAGAACCTCAAAACGTCGACATCTGTTGGAATTTCGATTTTCACAAATCGGGGTGAAACCAATAACTTCCCGAATTTTTGAAAATTTGCAATTTTCTTAGCGGGAAGTTAAAAATAAATTTAAGAAGTTATTTTTAAATGAATCTGATAAAATTAATATTTTATGTGAATTAAAATTATTAATAAAATCTCATAAGTACTCCATAATATTTTATAGGTAATAGCCTTCTAACTAAAACTTACAAAAACTCATGAGTCACAAAGCTTTTAAATTACAATCAAATCTTTTGAGTTTTTACAAGTTAATTCGATTATAGATTTTTTTACTAATTCTTATCAAATTTTTATGAGAAAAAGGTCTGCATTTGTCCATGTGATTCCTAATTCAGTCTCATAAAATTTCTAAGAAATACTTGTTAAATATTTTCTCATAAAATATGATAAATATTTTATGATATTCAATAAGATATTATCTCCTAGGATAACTTTTATTAAAACTTATAAATTCTAAAAATTTCGTATAAAAAAATAATCTTATTGAGATTTTGTAAGTATTATTAAATCGGGATTCGCCTGATCAATTCTTATTGAAGATACATTAGAATAAACTGTAACAATCTTATAGAAGTGAAAGTACTTATTCAATCTTATAATCGTTGGCGGAATTCGAGTCACAAAATCTCATAAATTGAAAATCTTACTCATTCTTTTAAAAATCTAATACGGAAATCATGATAGGAAAACATTGAAAGCTTTGACTCATAGATTCTCATAAGAATTCATATGAGAATTTTTTTAAATCTCATAGATATTTTCAAAGCTCATAGATTCTTATAAAAAATATTCAATATCTTATCAGAATTTATGAGAGCTTTTCCACAGAGTTGTTAGATTATACAATTGACATCAATCCGAAGTC
The DNA here is from genome assembly GCA_964016945.1 of Microplitis deprimator. Lineage (NCBI taxonomy): Eukaryota > Metazoa > Arthropoda > Insecta > Hymenoptera > Braconidae > Microplitis > Microplitis deprimator. The sequence goes on along the minus strand of OZ024709.1, from coordinate 12,495,545 downwards.
GTACGACTCAGAATGCGACATATCATTTTTCATTGCCCACATAGAATGAGATTATTATGAATAAATTTTATGTTACTTATGATTCGATATTAATAATTAGTCATAAGTGTACTAGGATCCCAAATGACATAAATTAAATTGACCAGCATATCTTGTCTGTCTCGACTAAACTTAAAGTCGATCCAAAGTCGTACGACTAAGAAAGCAACAAGCAATTTATTACTTTCCGTATAGAATTAGATTATTATTAATGAATTTAATGCTAATTATGATTCGATTTTAATAATAAGACATAATTGTACTAAAATCTAAAAAGCCATTAATAAAATTGACCAACATATCATGTCCGTCTTAAAATAACTATTGAATCCGATCCAAAAACTTGCGACTGAGGAAATGACAAGAAATTTTTTATCCCCATATTATAAAATATTTTTATTAATAAAGTCTATGCTAATTATAATTCGATTCTAATGATTAGTCATAAGTGTACTAAGATCTGAGAAGCCATGGATAAAATGGACCAGCACATTATGTCTGTCCTGACGGAACTATCGAAGTCGATCCGAAGTCGTACGACTGAGAAAGCGACAAGCAATTTTTCGTCCTGTATTGTATAATATTTCTATTAATAAATTTAATGCTAATTATATTTCGATTTCAATAACACCGGCACACAAAAAAAATTAAGTAGAATGTGCATTTGACCGGATCTACCTGCGGGTACGTATTTTGGTCCGCTGAATCCGAATTTGAGGTCAGTTTGACCCCTACACCCCCAAAGTTTCGAGAAAACTTCGAAAAACCGTAAAAATGATGAAAATCGGCAGTTTTAATGATAAAAAATTTTTTTGGAACTTAACTAAACGTGATTTTCATGTATTTCGATCCGCTGAATATGAATCGAAACTTTTTTGAGACCAAGAGCCATTTTAAATGTAAAAAAATCACACAAACCCTCCAAAATTCCGAAAAAATATAGTTTTCATGATAAAAAAACTTTTTCTGGTCCAATTCCGATAAAATTTTATATTTTTTCATGTCTTCAATTCGGATCTTAATTTTTTTAGTCTATTTACCCTCTAAAGCTGGAAAAATTCGAAAAAATTGTAAAAATTACCATTCATAACAGAAAAAAAATTGATTGAACATGATTTAATGCTTAAAATAAATACTCTATAACGTAGATATATCTAATAACTAGAAATCTGTGAAATACACAAGACATAAAAAGATAGAAAGAAATGATTTTCACGAATCCTAAACTTTCCTTCGTTTGTATCGCTCTCTTTTATCCTCAAATGATCTTCGTAGTGGATTCCTCTTTCGTTTACGATTTTCTTCGGGTACTTCTCTTTTTAACATCCAACAAAAATCTGCCATCATGTTAACACTCCAATTTCCTTGGTATCTACTCTCCATTTCACTGATGTCTTGGTGAAAACGTTCTCCCTGTTCTTTACTATAGTCTCCACAATTGTCAGGGAAGTGGTCAAGATGAGAATCTAGAAAGTGTAATTTGAGATTCATTAAACAACCCAAATTTTTGTAGTTTTCCAGCAATGCGTCAACTAAAGTGCTGTAATCCTCACTTCTGTTATTTCCCAAAAAGTTTTGTGAAACATTTTTGAAGCTTACCCAAGCTGCTTTTTCTGTGTCGTTCATTGTTTCTTCAAAATTTGCATCCTGAAATAAAGATCGTATTTGGGGTCCCTCAAAAATTCCCTCTTTCAATTTCGCATCACTTATTGCAGGGAACTTTTCTGTCAAGTATGCAAAACAATCACCATCTTTATTCAGAGCTTTCACGTACTGTTTTATGAGTCCCAACTTGATATGTAGTGGTGGCAGCAAATATTTGGAAGGCTGAATTAAGGGTGGTCGTATAACGTTATGGGAACCCGGATTCAATGCAGATCTTGATGGCCAATCTTTTTTGACATAGTGATTTTTGCGGTCTCTGCTATCAAACAAACATAAATAGCAAGGATATTTGGTGAATCCCGATTGCTGACCTAAAAGAAGTGTTGCGATTTTGAGATCTCCACAAATTTTCCAGTTATGCTCTGAATATTTTATTTTTCCTAATATAATCTGTAAATTTTCATAAGTTTCTTTCAGTTTTGTCGAATAAGCTATTAGAATCGGCGCAAATTCATTCCCAATATGAAGCAAAACAGCTTTAAGACTTCGTTTCGATGAATCGATAAAAAGTCTCCACTCATCGTCCTTATACGTGTTCGGTTTCAATTCATCAACTAAAGCTTTAACATCTGAACAGTATACCACCGAATTTTGATCGTCGTTCATAAAAAATTTCCGGAATTTTTTTCCCTATTTCGATAGAATGTCACTGATACACCTTTAGCCAACAAATGTTTTTCTTTCAACCTTGACGCAAGTAATTCAGCTCCATCTTTCGGTAAAGCCAAGTCTCGAACCAGATCATTAAGTTCATCTCGGCTAAACGTTTCAGCGTCTTTTGTTTTTCCGCCAGGTAAGTACTCTTCATCTTCTGAATATTCTTCTTCCGAACTTTCTTCAACTAGCGTATCGTCTTCTTCTACATCCATTTCTTCAACCGTATTAACTTCCTTGCCAACTTCTATTTTTTGTGGCTTAATAGCTGATGAAACATTGGCGTATACAATTTTCTTTTTTGTATTCCAGGTGAACCCAGAAGTATCTGTCATACAGAAATAACAATTCTGTAAACCAGTTGGTGAAGACCATATCATTGGTATTGTGAATTTCAAGTTGTCCTGTTTCTTGTTTTTTTCCCACCGGATTAACATCATGTTACATCGACTACAAATCGTATGCGGAACCCATGCTGAATCCAAATTAGTAATTTGGAGACCAAAACATTCTTCATAAATTTGTTTGATCTTATCAGATAACGATCTTCGATTCCTTTCCAAATTGTATTCTCCACAAATGTAACAAAATGAATCAGGACTTTTATTACACAGATGAGAATTACTTCTTGTAATAGTATACTCTCCAGTAGCCAAGTTTCCCACTTCTGAAGAGCTGCAGTCGCTTGATGACGACGCCTCCGAGCCTGCTTTCTCACCCTGACCAGACGCCGATACTGGGGTTCCGACTCCCTGCATCGTAAAGTACGTATCACTTGTACCTGCCATGACGGCACACACGCCGTTAACCCAAGGACTCTGCCATATGGTTCTGTTGCCCACCGTCACCACGTGGAGGTGCCCTGGTAACAGGCACAAGCAATTAAGTCTTCAGAAGTCAAAAACGAGAGTAAAAAAACCAAAAAACTTACTATTTTCGAAATTTTGGAGGGTTTGTGTGATTTTTTTACATTTAAAGCGGCTCGTGGTCTTAATAAATTTTCGATTCATATTCAGCGAATCAAAATACATGAAAATCACGCTTAGTTTAGTTCCAAAAAATTTTTTTTATCATTAAAACTGCCGATTTTCATCGTTTTTACGGTTTTTCGAAGTTTTCTCGAAATTTTTAGGGTGTAGGGGTCAAACTGACCTCGAATTCGGATTCAGCGGACCAAAATACGTACCCGTAGGTAGGTCCGGTCAAATGCACATTCTACTTGATTTTTTTTGTGTGCCGGTGTAATTAGACATAATTGCACTGAGATCCAAAATGTCATAGTAAAATTAACCAAATTATCATTTCTATCTTGACGAAACTATTGAAGTCGATCCAAAGTCGTTCGACTGAGAAAGCGACAAGCATTTTTTTATCCCATATAGTGTAATATTTTTATTAATAAATTTAATGCTAATCATAATTCGATTTCAATAATTAGACATAATTGTACTGAGATCCAAAAGACCATTAATAAAATTGACCACCATATATCTGTCTGAACAGAACTATTAACCCTCGCAGACCTGGAATTACTGTAAAATCACAGTGAAATTATAGTAAAAACATTGTGAGACCATGATGAAATTACGGTGAATTCACCATGATTTTGTGCCATTTAGTCACTATAGTTTTATGGTTATCTCACAGTGATTCGATAGGGGTTTCACAGCAAATTCACAGTGAATTTACAGTGAACTTACAGTAAATTTACAGTAAATTTACAGTGAACTTACAGTAAATTCACAGTGACAATATACAGAAAAAAAATGTAGTAAATTTCACTAAAAAATACGAAAATAATTTTACTATATCCAGTTCAGTAAATTTTACTATATTAGAATGGAAACAAATCAAATTAAATTTTTAATAACTTTTAACTTTTTATCATTAGTGCTATCATTTTGATCATTATTGTTATTTATATCATCTGTATTGGTGTTCGTATCAATTTTTATTTTTAAGAATCACTTTTTTTAACCGAGATTCGAACCTGATCTCCCGCGTGCGAGTCCTTTCCTATGTCTAACGGCCTGATGTTTCCTTTGAACAAAAGTTTCTGAACTTGTAATACATATTTTTATATGCTATCCCTACCAACTTTTAATTTTATCTACACATAGTAAAATTTAATTTACAGATTATATAATCGTGTTAGCAAAAAATACATTACGTATAATAATTTTTAATATCTTCTTATGTAATAATTGCCAACCAGTAAATTTTACTAAATGTTTTGCAATAATTAAAATACAGAATGTATTTACTGACATCTGTTATTAAATTTTACTACAATATTGTAATTTTGACTATATTTTTTTCTCCATTTACAGTAAATTGGCAGTGAATTTTTGGTAAATTCATAGTAAATATACAGTAAATTAGCAGTGAATTCACAGTGAATATACAGTGGATATCCTGTAATTTTTTACTATTTTACTCGTAAACTTTTGAACTGAAAATAATAATAATTTGAACTGAAACGCTTATGCATCTCTTGTCAGCATGTCCTGTGCTGGCAAGGAGTGCATACGTTCAGCGTCACAATGCTGCTCTGCGAGTACTTTATTACCACCTTAGACACACGCACGGTATCGATAAAACACCAGTGCTGCCTTATTTGCCAGGAGATATTCCGCAAGTTGTTGAGAATGACCGTTGCCGTATTTATTGGAACGTGCCATTCGCAACAACGCGGAAAATAGATCACAATAAACCTGATATTGTGCTTTTCGATAAAACCACTCGTAACATTTATGTTATTGAGTTTTCAGCTCCAGCTGAATATAACATCACGGTTAAAGAAGAGCACAAACACGAAATATATCAGGATCTCCTGTTTGAAATTGGCAAACTTTACCCAGGCTACCGTGTCAAGCTTGTCGTACTCATTGTTGGCGTCCTAGGAGGGATGAAACAGAATTTTGTATCTGCATTGGCTAAAATCCCAACTTGCTCATCGCAAGTTGAGTTTTTGGCATCGAGGATGCAAAAGGCTGTAATTCTCGGATCCCTCCGTCTCCTAAGACAACGAAACTTGGCCTGCTGCGCATGCTGATCATCTTGTTGATGAAGCATCGCAGCAGTAACGATTTGGCGCTCAGGTGAGGCCCTCGGTAGAGTCGGACTACCGGGGATAACCCCCTGAGCATTTAACTTGAAAAGAAATAATAATAATAATAATAATAATAATAATAATAATAATAATAATAATAATAATAATAATAATAATAATAATAATAATAATAATAATAATAATAATAATAATAATAATAATAATAATAATAATAATAATAATAATAATAATAATAATAATAATAATAATAATAATAATAATAATAATAATAATAATAATAATAATAATAATAATAATAATAATAATAATAATAATAATAATAATAATAATAATAATAATAATAATAATAATAATAATAATAATAATAATAATAATAATAATAATAATAATAATAATAATAATAATAATAATAATAATAATAATAATAATAATAATAATAATAATAATAATAATAATAATAATAATAATAATAATAATAATAATAATAATAATAATAATAATAATAATAATAATAATAATAATAATAATAATAATAATAATAATAATAATAATAATAATAATAATAATAATAATAATAATAATAATAATAATAATAATAATAATAATAATAATAATAATAATAATAATAATAATAATAATAATAATAATAATAATAATAATAATAATAATAATAATAATAATAATAATAATAATAATAATAATAATAATAATAATAATAATAATAATAATAATAATAATAATAATAATAATAATAATAATAATAATAATAATAATAATAATAATAATAATAATAATAATAATAATAATAATAATAATAATAATAATAATAATAATAATAATAATAATAATAATAATAATAATAATAATAATAATAATAATAATAATAATAATAATAATAATAATAATAATAATAATAATAATAATAATAATAATAATAATAATAATAATAATAATAATAATAATAATAATAATAATAATAATAATAATAATAATAATAATAATAATAATAATAATAATAATAATAATAATAATAATAATAATAATAATAATAATAATAATAATAATAATAATAATAATAATAATAATAATAATAATAATAATAATAATAATAATGACGAAGTATGAATTACTTTATTATAATTTAGAATTATTTTGACATCCTATAATTTTTTTTTTTCAAAAAGGAAAGCTCCATATATACACACAGTCATTCAGACGTCACATGGGAAATGATCTGAACAAATGTTCGGGGCCTCCTAACCTCGCGTTCTAATGAAAACTCGATTTTCGAATATCGAGGTAAAAAAAAGAAATCATCACTATACCACTCTAAAGTTACGATTTGACGACTGTGGTGTCAAATCATTATAAAACTATAGTCAAATCACCATTAATTTACCGTGGAATCATGGTGAAATCACCATTAATTTATTGTGAAATCGTGGTGAAATCACCATTAATTTACCGTGGAATAATGGTGAAATCAACATTAATTTACTGTGAAATCATGGTGAAATCACCATTAATTCACTGTGAAATCATGATTAAATCACCATTAATTTACTCTAAACTCGCAGTGAAATCACTGAAATCACTACTAAATCACAATGACAAAATGACACAAAATGACTGTGAATTCACGATGAAATCACCGTAAATACACCGTAGAATTACGGTGAAAGTGAATTCACTGTGATTCCACTGTGATTTTACAGTGATTCCAAGTCCGCGAGGGAAAGTCGATCTAAAGTCGTGCGACTGAGAAAACGACAAACAATTCACCATTCCCCGTATAGATTTAGATTAATAGTCATAAATTCTATGCTAATTATAATTCGATATTGATATTGAGACATTATAGCGTAGTCAGATCGGAAATGCTATACATAAAACCGACCACTCTATCATTTTTGTCTTGACAGAACCAATGAAGTCGATAACAGCCTTTCAAATTTAAACTGCTTCGTTTTTTCGTAATCGAATTAATTTCTACTAATTTTGTCTCAAGATTGTATTACAATCGCATTCGCACCACTTCTTTTTTCGAACAGTTCTTGCAGAAAAAAAATTATCGAATATTTTTTAGTCACAGAAAGAGAGTAAAAATTTTTTCAGCTTTGTGATGAAATCCCCTGACATTTCCCTAACTTTTTCAGTAATTTATAATTTCCTAATATTTCCAGATTTTTTAGAAATGTGGCTACCGTGTTTTATTTATGCTCAGTATAATTTAATTTTTTTAATGAGCGTTTAGTACACTGGAGATCTTAGAAGCCATCAATAAACTTGACCAACTTATCATCCCTGCCGTGATTGTACTATTGACGTAGATTCGAAGTCTTACGGCTTAGAACGCTACATGGAATTTTTCATTGCCCATATCGAATAAGATTACGCTTCATTAATTATATGCTAATTATAATTTGTTTTATCTGCAAGAAATGGAAACAGTAGAATCCTAAAATGCAATAACAAAATGTACCAACATAACGTCCCTATTGTGACAGAGTTATTGACGTACCCAAAGCCATCAATATTTTAAATATAGTGATACTTGACCTAAATTGAAATCCTCAAGACAATTTATAGATAAATTGAGAAAAATATAGATAGTCCGAACTGGGATTCAAACCCTATATCGTTATATCACGCTGATCTCTCTTTCAGTTGAGCTGTCTTTCCCTATACCATATTGCGTTTAATTTGATCTACAACATTGTACGACACAGTTTAATGTACGGTATTACGCCATTTTTGAATTATAATAAAACCTAAACTCACAATTAACATTCTCAATAAGCCAACTTATTAATAATTAAATAAAAATTTCGCAACACTTAATTTCTGTTAACATCAGAAAAGCATATTTCTTAATAACTTCGACAGTGAATCGTTCGTCAGAGTCTTTCCAACTAAAAGATTTTATAAAGTCGAATAAATCTATTGTTATCAGTCATTATTTTGATAAATTATTTTTATTTTGATAACGATTTTTTTATAATTATTTTAACAGTTTAACTTTCATTATCTATTCTCTACTTCTTTTTTTCAAGATCTTACTGATTTTTTTGTTTTTATCGTCTCCTTCGTCATTTTCATTACTTTCTTCATCTTCTTCACTTATACCCTCATATATATATTTTTTACCATTTTTTCTCCAACGATATCTCACGAACGAATTGGCCGATTGAGACGTTTAGGGTGACAGGTGACGCGTTTTATTGAGTTCTAGAGCTGATCAAATTTTGAAATTGATTTATCTAGTCGTTTTTGAGAAATTTCAAAAATACTAAAAAAAAAAAATTTTTTTGTAATTCTTTTGACAACGGTTTCTCTTGAACAAATTAACCGATTTTGATGGTTGAGGTGGCATTCGACGCTGCTTATGAAGCTTAAGAGCCCAGTTGATTTTAGAATCAATCCATCGAGCACATTACAAGTTATCTAAAACAAACATTTTTTAAAAAAAATTTATTTTAGGAATATCTTCGAACGCACTCGACCGATCAAGCTTAATTTTTTACGGCTTCCAGATATTAACAAGCCGCATCAAATGACACCTTAACAATCGAAATCGGTTCATCCGTTCAAGAGTTATAGATATTTACATACATACGTACGTACGTACATACACACATATATTCACTCGGACATCATCATGAAATTAGTCAGGATACCTTTCTAGAACCTCAAAACGTCAAAATCTGATAGAAATTCGGTTTTCGAAAATCGGACTGAAACCAATAACTTCCCGAAGTTTTGAAAATTTTCGATTTTCTTAGCGGGAGGTTAAAAAATTGTCCTTGAAACTGAATAATAAAATAATATACAAATGTATATGTTTCTATACAATTATATATAATTGTATATATTCATTACGAAAACATTATGTGATATCACATATAATATTATATACAAATTATATATAATTATGTACGATTGTATGCAAATGGATCGGGCCATTTTTTCTATCCTATTTATATATAATTTCATACAATTGTATATAATCTTTTTTCATCAGGTAGCCAAATATAAAATCATATGGGAACTATGTACGAGCCGTATATGGTCATGCACGAGCATATATGATGGTTTTACATGACCATATACCATTCGTTTTTGCCGGAGTCATACTTAACGAAGTACAGCAATTGATCGTCGTCAGTTGATCAAATTGATAAAAAAATTAAATTAATAAAAGATAATCTTATTCTGTATGGGCAATAATAAACTCCAGGCCAATTTCGCAGATGTACGACTTTAGATAAACGTCGATAGTTCTCTCACGACAGGGATGGTGTGTCAATTACTTTTATTTATGGCGGTTCGGGTTTGAATACACTAGTGTCTCACTGATTATATCGAATTGTAATAAGCATGAAATCAATAAACAATAGTTAAATTCAATTGAGCAGAAAAAAATCCATCTCGCATTTTTAATCGTACAGCCTAGGATAGACGTCAATAGTTATATCACAACAGTGATGGTTAGTTGCTAAATGGATGCGCACGTTAGGACTTTGGTTAATTTCAATAATGGCTCTCGAGATTACAGAACACTTATGACTAATCATTAGAATCGAATTAAAATGAGCATTAAATTTATTAATAAAAATATTATTCTAGATGGGAATGAATAATTGCTTGTCGCGTTCTCAGTCGTACGACTTTGGATCGACTTCAATAGTTTTGTCGAGACAGACATAATGTGCTGGTCAATTTTATCCATGGCTTTTCAGATCTTAGTAAACTTATGACTAATTATTAGAATAAAATTATAATTAGCATAGAATTAATTAATAAAAATATTACACTTTACGGGGATAAGAAATTTCTTGTCGCTTTCTCAGTCGTTCGACTTTGGATCGACGTTAATAGTTCTGTCAAGACAGACATATGGTGGTCAATTTCGATTATGGCTTTGTGGATCTTACTACACTGATGACTCATTATTCAAATCGAATCTTGATTAGCATAAAATTTATCAATAGAATTATTACGCTGTATGGGAATAGAAAATTGCTTGTCGCTTTCTCAGTCATACGACTTTGGATCGACTTCAATAGGTTTGTCAAGATAAAAATGATAATTTGGTTAGTTTTATTAATGGCATTCTGGATCTCAGTACAATTATGTCCAATTATTGAAATCGAATTATAATTAGCATTAAATTGTAACAGGGTAATTTTCAACATTGCCAAGTTTGGCCTCTTTATTAATTGATCTTAATAAGGGCGCCACTGGAAGATAAGACTCGGCCTTCCAGAACAGGAGATGTAAATTTTGAAAATCAGGGTCGTCAAATTTTACGAGAATGAGGAAGGATGAGGATTTAAATTTAATTATACACAACGATTAACTACAGTAATTATCAAATTTTTATTTGTAATTATACTTTTATTAAAATTAAACTGTCCACCGGACTTTATACTCTCACAACTATGAGTCCCCTGGACTTTATTATCCTAAATTATTTAGTCCCTTGGACTTTTATAATTAAATTGGCCCCCGGCCTGATCCACTGGATCTTAAATAAAATGAGTCCCCTGGACTTCTACAACTATGGCAACCTGCCTGATCCCCTGGATCTTAATTGAATGAGTCCCCTGGACTTTATTATAATACTTATTTAGTCCCCTGGACTTTATAATTAAATTGGCCATCGGCCTGATCCCCTGGATCTATTAATAAATATTAATTTGCCTGGAATTATTCTATCTCACACACACACACACACACAATTTTATTTCCTCGACTGTCCACTGGACTCAATTCACACACACACATTTTTATTTAATTTGCAACTTTAATTTACCGACTATAATTTTAACCTTTCATAATTTAATTACGACAATCTTGACAAATTTTCTAATTTCAGTTTTCAAGTATCAGTTTTTGAGTGAGAAATTTTGTGATACCAAAAACTGACGCTGACGACTGACGCTATCTCTCTTTAGTTCACGCGTCTCTATCTTTCTCTCTCAGATTCGTGTACTCTAGGTCTTTGCGTTAATACATTTTTCCTTTAACAATTTATAATCGATTTATTACAAAACTTTACTTGATTAATTTATTTATTTTATCACTATTTCCATAGCACCTTTAATTTTCAGTCTAGTAAATTTTGGTATCTTAAATGTTATCTTATTAACTAAAACTGAATTCATTTGTCATCTAAAATTGTCTTAGTTAACTAAATTATGATTTATAATTTCTCTTCTGTTGCCGAAAAATTTTATTGCCTTAATTTATAATTAATAATTAATAAATTCTGGCCTCTGCCGAGAATTTAACCGACGCAATAATTATCTTATTTAATTGTAATAAATTCTGGCTTTCCTGCCGAGAATTTCTGTGACCAAACACGTAATTAAATTTGATTTTATTTCTTTAGAATAAATTCTGGCTTCGAGAATTTACTCTATTGAAGACGCTAGGTTGTTAACACTTCTGATAACTTTATTTTCGATATTAATTAATTTATTAATTCTGGCTTTCCTGCCGAGAAGTAATTTACTCACTGCACTACTATGTTAACACTAAACTTTGCACTTTTCACTGAATGTTACCCTTGGCGTCTATTTGTGTTCCTGGGTCTTCACTGGGCTTCCGGCCTCCTGGAACAGGCTCACGGCAGATGGATGTCCGTTCGCCTTGTCGGCTCAACCGACTCTCCCCGGTTTTGCTACTATCATGTGGTTATATATTTTTAGCTCGGCCATTTTCGGTAACTTCCGGAAAATGGCCTCCCCACTTAATTAATTTTGGGACAGAAGTCCGAGCTTCTTCAATTAGCGCACCCGGCGACAAGTCGAAAAACTCTAACGGGTACTCATTCGGGGTTACGGCTCGGGTAACTGACGAGCCGTGGAAAATCACGATTTTCCTTGATGATAAATTAAATTTTACCCCGTTACATAATTCATTAATAGAAATATGATTCTAGATGGGGATAAAGAATTGCTTGTCGCTTTCTCAGTCGCACGACTTTGGATCGACTTCAATAGGTTTGTCAAGATAGAAATGATAATTTGGTTCATTTTATTCATGGCATTTTGGATCTCAGTGCAATTATGTCTAATTATTACAATCAAATTATAATTAGCATTAAATTTATTAATAAAAATGTTACACCATATGGGGATAAAAAATTGCTTGTCGTTTTCTCAGTCGTACGACTTCGGATGGACTTCGATCGTTATTTTAAGACGGACATGATATGTTGGTCAATTTCATTAATGGCTTTTTTGATTTCAGTACAATTATGTCTTATTATTAAAATCGAATCATAATTAGCATTAAATTCATTAATAATAATCTAATTCTATACGGGAAGTAATAAATTGCTTGCTGCTTTCTTAGTCGTACGACTTTGGATCGACTTTAATAGTTTAGTCGAGACAGACAAGATATGCTGGCCAATTTAATTTATGTCATTTGGGATCCTAGTACACTTATGACTCATTATTAATATCGAATCATAAGTAACATAAAATTTATTCATAATAATCTCATTCTATGTGGGCAATGAAAAATTCTATGTCGCATTCTGACTCGTACGACTTCGGATTGATGTCAATTGTATAATCTAACTAATCGAATTGAATTTTTATGAGCATAAATAAAATTATCAATAGTTTTATAACACGTTGTCATTAAAAATTGCTTGTCGCTTTCTTAGTCGTACGACTTTGGATCGACTCCAATAGTTCTGTCAAGACAGTCACGATATGTTGGTTAATTTTATTCATGGCTTTTCGGATTTCGGTACACTTATGTTTAATTATCAATACTGAATCATGAGTAGCATAAAATTTATTCATAATAGTCTAATTCTATATGGGCAATGAAAAATTCCATGTCGCTTTCTTAGTCGCACGACTTCAGATAGACGTTTAAAGTTGGAACCGCCATATAATGAGTGTATTTTCTATTTCCAAAATTTCTGTTTCCAAAATTTCTGAAGTTGTTTCAACTCTGTTATCATCAATTTACTCGATTGTTATACGATACAATATGACTAAACTGTTTTCCTGATTTATATAGTGCGACGTCGCAGTGACGCGCACTACGACGTCGGAGTCGTCCACCAAGGAATCGTTTTAAATCGTTTTTTTCAATAAGGCTTACATACTTCATTACTATGTGATTCATGCATAATTAATTCATTTAAATAGATACTATAATTCATTAATAAACATATATTTATCACTTAATGATTGTTTTGCAATAATTAAAAGACTATCATGCATAATTTCATACACGCAATACATTATAAATAGTTACTACTTAATTTACTGTAGGAAAAATTAATTTTACACTTTCAGATACAGGAAAACTCTTTTATTATTTCAGAAATTTTATAACTTTATTTTAATATGTATTTGGAGTAGGGTTGCAAATTTATTAACTCAAAAAACTTCAGTTAAAAACTAAAAATTGAATTTTAATTTAAAATTATTAAATGTTTGTATAATCTGTATCACAGATGGTAAAATTATAATTAATTCTGTGCAAACGAGATGTGTGAAAAAATGCTATGGGCAATCTTCATTTGTGCTAAAGGCTTTTGTGCAATATTTACATGTGTAAATTGATTATGTGCAATTACCTCTCTGTGCGATATACTTCTGTGTGATCGGGGCCCGCCCAAAATTAAATAAAAATTTATGGTTTAGTTAGCCCCCCCCCCCTGACCCTATGCAAATAAACACTTTTTTCTATCATATTTGGTCTTTAATTATCTATAAACGTTTGTTCTATTATTAATTGGATTTGTCCTATTGTTAAATTGTCTTTTTTTATCTTAATTTGCAATTTTTAATTAGTTAAATTCATATGCGGGAACACTTGTGTTGCGCATGCACGCAATTCATGATAACCCGGGAAAAAATGATCAGATCAATTCAGATATGAACAGGCATGAGTCTTCATGTCTGATCAGATATGAAAAATGACTGGATCTGAAAAGACCTGGCCAGGCATGTTCAGGTCTGATCAGATAAGTTTTTGTCTGTTCATGCTCATCTGGGTGAGAAAATTATAGATAAAAAATTGCCCTATATAATTATATATAATTATGTATAACTATATACAATTACATACAATGCGCGGCATTAATTCATCCCTGCTTATCTTGCTTTTGTTTCAATGTACTTTTGTATTTTTGGCCATTTAAATAAATTTTTTTAGGAATTTATGAAAATGGTTATTTAAAATTTAGGGAAAAACAATAAAATAATTTAAGTATAAATATACAATAATCCAAATGGAAACATGGGAAATTAGAAAATGATTGCAGTACCGCTCGCGGACTTGGAATCACTGTAAAATCACGGTGAATTAACTTTCACCGTGAGTTCACGGTGTGTTTACGGTGATTACATCGTGAATTCACAGTGATTTTGTGCCATTTTGTCATTGTGATTTAGTAGTGATTTCACTGTGATTTTACTGCGAGTTTACAGTAAATTAATGGTGATTTTACCATGATTTCACAGTAAATTAATGGTGATTTGACTATTGTTTTATGATAATTTGACAACGCTTTTTTTTACGTCGATATTCGAAAATCGATTTTTCATTACTTTTTTTCAATACTTTCGTTACTTTATATTACTAAAAAACGCCTCACTAAATTACAAACGGGGGTCCCTTTTCCCATTTAAAATACACGCAAAAATTTTCCATATTAGTTTTTCGTTATTAAAACTATGAAAAAATTTTTTTTTTCAAATTCCGCCTGGTACACGTAGAGAAATTAATTATTCTATTTAAAATACAAAATTTGTAATTTTAACGATTTAAAATGGGAATAAATATTTTGACCGATAAAATAATTAGTTTTACCATTGAAAATGATAACAGTTACAATTGATAATGGTAACGGTTACTATTGAAGATGCTAATTGTTGTTACGTCCGAATTATTTTTCAGTTTTTGTATTGCTTTAGATTTTTTTATCATTCTGTTTTATTTCATTTTATTTTATTTTATTCTTATCCCAATATTTAAAATTTGTATGGACAGGTAAAATCTGTCCAAATATTTTACTAGGTAAAAAGGATTTGTAATCCTCACCAAGGTCAGAGTGGCAGCTGACGCACATTCTTATCGCAACTGCACTCTAAAATAAGTCCTAGAGTAAATAGTACGTCAGTAATGAGTTTTTAATATATTTCCTAAATTGAAACATACTTAAAAATAAATTATGGTGTCTAGACAAATGAATGTCTGAATAAAATAAAAATAAAAGGGTTTTAGTTGAATAATAAAATTTAACAATTTTAAATATTGCTAAGAGTAAAATATTAAAGCGGAAATATAATAGAATAAAACGTTAATAATAAAACATTAAAACTCTAGAATTTAAATAAACTAAAATATTATTATTGAAATAAAATTAAACCATAAAAAAATTAGAATTTAAATAAAATAAAATATTAGATATTAAATAAATAAAAATTATAATAAATATTATAAGTTAAATAAAATTATAATATTAAAATATTATAATTTAAATTAATAAAAAGAAAAGAGTAGGGGTGAGTTGAGAAGGACTGGAAGAAAGGGGACGAGAAATCAATGTAGAAGGGATAGTGCGGCCCCGAAACAATGATTTCCGGAAAAGAAGTGGAAAACTTTTGGGTAGAGGTGGAAGAACGTGGGAAGAGACTTTCCCCCAAATACGGAAACTTGAGAAACCACCCATTTTTCCGAAGGTCTAACGAACGGACCCAAAAATAGTCAGTTGTGTCGTAAGTCCCGAACTATCAAACACGTACCTGTTCTTCCCACTATCCAAGTTATCCACTTTTTCAGATTAGGCTGGAGGCCAATCTAAAACAGTTTCAATAAAGAATAGGCTGGTAGCCGTTTTCAACCAATTGATAATATAGAGTGGACTGGTAGTCACTTAACTTAAGGAAAAAGGAGGACTTCGATCAACTCACCCCAAATGAAACTATAATAAATAATAACAAAGATTAAATATCGTCATTGAGTAAGTCAATTAAAAATTAATATCTAAATTTTCTTTTTTTTATATATATAAATATTGTGACTCATCCCTGATTGATGGCACGTTTAAAGTAATTAGATTTTTGTAGTATACAGCGTAAAAGAAATAATTGTCATTCGTATTTAAAATTGACTTAGTATTTGTTAACAAGTTAAATTCCGAATAATTCCGTATTATATCACCTTGACTTCAATATTTTTCATTTTTTATATTTTTAATCTAAAATTTTCGTAACAATATATACATTTGTTAATAATTTAAATTCATGTTTTAATTTGCATATTCCTTCATTAATATTTCTTGTCCCTGGTCTATTGGTCGAAAGACTAGGACCAAATACATTTAATAAGTCCGATTTTAAAGTAGGTTGAGTTCTTCGCTCATAATTTGGCATCCTTAACAACGTTGTCATATTATAGTCAAGGCTCAAAGCCTGCTTTTATTAAAAATCCGACGTAACAATTTGGCGCTCGAACAGGGACCTGAAATTTTACTGAGGGAATAATCTTAAAATATCAAATATTTTTTTTTTTTATTCAAAAATTTTTTTTATTATTATGAAACAAATATAAATGTCTCATGAAGATACAAATCGGTATTCTTTAAGAAGTCAAGGTAGCGCGTCACATCCTGATGGTTTACCCTCGGTCAATAAACTCAAACATAATTTCAAATTTTTAGAGAACACTGGCGATTCCGGTATTAACGTAACAGATAAAAGCCTAATAACGTCAGACGAAAGCTCGGGTGACGATACCGAAACAAACCAGTTGAAAGTAACTTTAGAGAGCTCACAAAATACTAGTGAAAACGATACATTAAATAATACAATTGAAAATAAAGATAATAATCAAAACCTGAATAACGATAATAACCCAATTTTGAATAACGATAATAATCAAAACTTAAATAACGATAATAATCAAATTCTGAATAACGGGAATAATATAGAAATAGAAAATATGACGCTACCTACAAGTCAAACTATTTCCTTAAATGATGTCTTGGTTTGTGTTCCTCGTTTCGATGGTACTCCGGGCGATTTAATAGATCTTATTAGTTGTTGCGAGGATGCAAGAGACATGCTTCCTGAAGCTGCGAGAATAAATCTTGCAAAATTAATATACGCGAGTAAATTGAGTAGGAACGTAAAAGAATCATTAAATAATAAGTCACCTGCGACAATTGCGGGCTTAATTACCGATCTAAAAAAAATTTTCGTTTCTTTAAAAACACTCTTTCAATTACAAGGTGAACTCGAGAGAATTTTTCAGCGGGAAAACGAATCGGTAATCGAGTTCGTAAATCGGTTACGGAAAAAAGCGAGAGAAATCGTAGAATGGTATCGTTCGAATAACCCCGAAGCAACCGAAGCTAACGTTCTAACTTTTAAAGAACAAATAAACGTTTCTGTCGCCGACTGCTTTACACAAAATTTGAAAAATAAAATTGATCAGAGAATGTCGGAATGCGCAACAGTCGAGGAAGCTCTCACCAAAGCAATAACCATCGAAAAAAAACTCAACGCGCGGAAAGAATTGAAGCGCGATCCCAATGCTGGGAAAGAGGCGGATAGTAAAAAAGAGAAACCTGTAAAACTCGCCATAACTAATAACGGTACTAGTAGTAAAGATCATTCTAGTAATATTAATAATTCAAAATCAGACAAAAAAAAAAGGCCATTCGGCAGCCGAAATGGAAGGTAGATTTTTCAATTAATTGATATAAAAAAATAGTTTTATACATACATATCTTGTTAGTGTATAGTCATGATATGAAATTAGACTCGTTTTCTAGGAGTGAGGGTAGAAAAAGACAACGATTATTATTGATAGAGAACTTCAGATAGTTGATTTGACATAACATTATACAGGTAATGTACCAAACTAACCTTCACATAATTAAAGTATTGAAAATTTAATTAGTATGAGATCATAATTGTAATCGCTGTTACCATGACAAGCCCAGTTAAAATAAAAATAATACTTTCAAAATATAAAATAGCTGTGAAATTAACAGGTTATTTTGTTAACAATAAAATACACGTGACAAAATTGTATTATAATGGGAAATTCATAAGTTATGTGAAATGAAAACCATATTTTCAACATTTTTGATTTCATTAAAAAGTTCAAGGGTATTAAATTATTGGAAGAAATAGTCAAAACATAAAGCTTAAGGTCATTAATGCGAGATTATTAGTCAAGCTTTTAGATACTTTTTACGGAATTTGTGTATGAATATTAGTTTTGAAGTTATATGAGCTTTAGCGTTGATTAAAAACTGATTTTTACGAAAAATCATGAAAATTACCAACAGCCATAATTTCAAAACTATTTGAGGAATTCAGCCCATCTTCGAACCTGATCAAGGTAATCGCCTATAGAATAAGTGTAAAAAATTTCATCAAGATCCGATAAGAACTGTGGGTGCTATCGTAATGACAAGACAAGTGATAATCATGGGGAGTAGAGGTACGTTTGATACACCATAAGTAATAAAAGAAATACTTTTAATATATAAAATAGCAGTGAAATTTACAGGTTATTTTGTGCACAATGAAATACAACTGACGAAACTAGATTATAATGGGACAAGCATAAGTTATGTGGAATGAAAAACATATTTTCAACATTTTTTGATTCCATTAAAATTTTCAAGGCTATGAAATTATTGGAAGAAATGGTCAAAATATAAAGTTTGAGGTCATAAATTAAAGCTCATTAGTCACGCTTTAAAATACTTTTTGCAAAAATTATCTATGAGTTGTAGTTTTAAAGTTATATGGACTTGAAAGTGATTAAAAATTGATTTTTCCGAAAAATCGTTGGAAATTCAGACAGCCATAACTTCTAAACTAATCGACCGAATCAGCCCATCTTCGAACTTAACCGTGGTAATCACACTTAGAATAAGTGTAGGAAATTTCATTAAGATCGGATAAGAATTGTAGACGCTATCGTGTCCTCAAAGGTCGGTTCTATTCCATAAATATATATATATATATATACATACATATATAAATTTTTCAACGAGTGGTATTTTTGAACTCTACTCAACTAATTATGATAGTTTATGACGAAATCCCTTGTAAAATCGACCATGAGGACAAATACAATAGTTAGATTTTTTAAAAAATCTACCTAAAAATATGAATTCAAATATTATTAATTCCATTCAAACTGGTAGTGATAATAATATAACCTGTTATAAATGCAATAAACCGGGGCATTTTGTTCGAAACTGTCCAAACTCATTGGATGAGAAATGTCAAATTTGTTATACACCGGGTCATATAGCCAAACATTGCCCAAAATTTAATAGGAATAATAAAGACAGATTTACAAATGTTAAATGCCAAATTTGCGGCAATATGGGGCATACAGCCAGGGGTTGTAGACAAAATCCTAACTCGGGATCGAATAATAATAACGCAAATCCATTAAATAGATATTGCAACTATTGTAAAAGAAATTCACACAATGATAATGAATGTTGGCAGTTAAAAAAATTTTCGGAATACGTGAAGGGAAACAGAAAGGTGTCCAGCTTATCGGGTGCGAAGCTGGACACGCGTCAGTTACGCCCAGTAACCATGATTTGGGAAGTTGAGTCGGACGATTCCCAATAATGAAAATTGAATTGGGAACAGATTTAGATGATTTACTCTATGCGATCGTCGGTAAATCTAAAGGACACCACGATCTAACCATAATGTTAGATTCAGGTGCCTCTCCAAACTTAATAAAACAACAATATATAACCAATTTTAAGAAAATAGATTCAGATGATATTATTGAATTACATGGTATCGCGGACATACCTATTCCCACACTCGGTAGTATTAAAGTAAAATTATTTGGAAAAGAAGCCGTGTGTCATGTCATACCGGACGATTTAGCGATTCCTCACGCAGGGTTAGTGGGTTCTCAATTTTTTTCAACTTATGGTGCAAAAATCGATTACAAAAATAGAATACTAGAAATCGGCAAGGAAAAATATCCATTTAAAAAATCAAACAGAATTGAAAACGGTGCCATGTATATACCGCCGCGTACTGAATCGACATTTTTCGTAAACGTTGAAAATCTGGAAATCTCAGAAGGTTTTATACCGAAATTAAAAATATGTAAAGGAGTTTTTGCGGGAAATTGTTTGGTACGAATTAACAACGGCCGCGCTTATATTCAGATTTATAATACTACTAACGACGAAGTGGGAATTAAGATTCCTGATTTGTTTGTGCGAGAAGTGGAAAGAGTTCGTCCTCCTACCCCTCTTTATCAAGGACATAATGAGGATACTATTTTAAATAATTGCAGAATTACTAAGAGAATTTTCTCTATTGTAAAAAATAATACTAATGACGAAAGATTTCAGAAACTAAAAACCTTACTAAGACTCGACTATTTAAGTGAAACAGAAAAAAATCACGTAGAACGTTTGGTACAAAAATATTCTGACCGATTTTATATTCCTGGAGAACCTCTGGGTTCATCCACTTTATACAGACATAGAATTCCAGTAAATTTTGATCTTCCTATTACTACCAAACAATACAGAATTCCACAATCATTAAAAACAGAAGTTGACAAACAAGTTAAAGAAGGGCTCGAGACAGGTGTGATTAAACCTTCAGAATCCCCTTATAATAGTCCCATCTGGGTGGTACCAAAAAAATTAGATTCTCAAGGAAATCGCAAGTGGCGATTAGTTATTGATTTCAGAAACCTCAATGACCGAACTATTACTGACGCTTATCCTCTACCTAATATTACAGATATCCTCGATCAATTGGGGGGTGCGAAATATTTTTCCGTTTTTGATTTAGCGTCGGGATATCATCAGATTGAGATGGATCCTAAGGACAGTTGTAAAACTGCTTTCTCAACTCCGCGAGGTCACTGGGAATTCGCACGAATGCCATTCGGATTAAAGAATGCACCGGCAACTTTCCAACGACTGATGGATACGGTTTTAACTGGCCTACAGGGTGTTTCGATGTTTGCAATCTCGACGATATAATCGTATTTGCCAAAAATTTAGAGGAACATGAGAAAAGAATCAATGATCTAATGTTAAGGCTCCGCAAAGCCAATTTACAGTTACAACCCGACAAATACGAATTCTTACGACCCGAAGTTAATTATTTGGGTCATGTGATAAGTTGTGAAGGCTTAAAACCTGACCCACGCAAATTGGAAGCCGTAGAAAAATTTCCGGTACCGAAAAAACAAAAAAACATACGAGAGTTTCTGGGGCTAACTGGTTATTATAGAAGGTTTATAAAGAATTTTTCTAAAATAGCCGAACCCCTAACCAAGTTACTGGAAAAAGATATTGATTTTGTATGGTCTCAGGATGCGCAAACGGCATTTGAAACTCTAAAACATACACTATGTACTGCTCCTATTCTCCAGTACCCAGATTTTTCCGAACCATTTATAATTACTACCGATGCCTCAGGAATCGCGTTAGGCGCGGTACTATCTCAGGGGGAAATCGGTAAAGATAAACCGGTCGCGTACTTTTCTAGGGTTTTACGGGGAGCGGAGTTACGCTATGATACTTATGAAAAAGAGGCTTTAGCCATAGTAGAAGCAATAAAACATTTTAGACCATATGTATACGGTCGTCGATTTACTGTGGTCACAGACCACAAACCTTTAGTATGGTTTCGAACCACGCAAGACGGAAATTCACGAGTCCTGAAATGGCGGTTGCGATTAGTGGAGTACGATTACGAAGTAAAATACAAACCGGGGAAAATCAATTTGAACGCGGACGCGTTGTCACGGAACCCCACGGGTCTTGTTAACGTTACTACTCGCGCACAAAAAAGAGCAGAAGAAGCTCAAAATAAGCCTCTCGATGAAAGGCTGCAAGAAATAATAGATAATTTTGAAACAGTTGAAAAAGAAACCGTTGAGAATGGGGTTGTTGCTTCAGAATGTGTTGACGAACCGCCTAAACGGGAACGAGGTAGACCGCGAAAATCCGAGATAAATAAAGATAAGGATCGTTTCGGGTCTAAAAGGATAGGAAAACTCGAAGAGTTGCGCGAAACTGAAGAGTCTAACCTACCACATATTATTCGCTCTTAATCCAGTGATTCGGATTCGGATGAATCTCAATCAAACGATGAGAGTGAAACAGATACAGAAAAATTTGTTAATCAATTTGGGACAGAAGACACTCAAATTGAATCGAATATAGTTGTAAGCAAAGAGTTGTTCGAATACAGGCGGGACAATTTGTTGTTTTTCTTAGACGCGGGTGGACACCCTTTAGACAAGGGTTCTTAATCTCTGAAAAAGTTAAATAAATTGCCTACAATTGGTCTCCTAGAAGTGGGACAGATCTTTTCATCTAAGGTAAATCGGGTAAACCATTTTGGGTTGATAATTCGAGGCCTTAATGGGGAGTCCGGTCTCAGAGTTAGGAGCACTATCGGCAAGACACTTGTGAAATTAAAAAGAATTCTGAAAGATAAAAATCTTAATATGATCTCCGTAGCCTATTCGGAGTATATCGAAAATATACCGTGGGTAGAAGTTCTAATGATGATAAAAGACGTTTTTCACGGGGAAAAAATTAAAGTAATTGTTTGTATGGGAACGATTCGTTACATTTCGGTTAATGAACGAGATAGAGTATTCTTCGAAGCTCATAATTCACCCATTGGGGGCCATAAAGGGGTTTCGAAAACTTATCATCGTATAAAGAATCATTTTTATTGAGAAAACCTCAAAGAGGATATTCAACGTCGGATACAACAATGTCTTGAGTGTCAACTAAAGAAGTTGTCCAGAGTGAAAACTCGTCAACCAATGGTTATTACTGATACTTCAGGCACGGTTTTCGAAAAACTCGCTATGGACATCGTAGGTCCATTACCGGTTACGCAATCTGAGAATGAATATATTTTAACTATGCAGGATCAATTATCAAAATTCTGCGTGGCTGCGCCCCTCCGAGATATGTTGGCGACAACTGTCGCTGATGTATTCATTAAGAGGTTTGTTTGTCACTATGGAGCACCAAAGCCGTTGCTTACAGATCAGGGGAGAAATTTCATAGGCTCATTTTTACAACGAATTTGTAAACGGTTTCGAATAAAGAAAATTCAAAATACGGCATTCAGGCCTCAGTCCAACGGATCGCTGGAAAGGTCGCATCACGTATTGGGAGAATATTTAAAACAATACGTAGACTCAGAAAGAAACTGGGATGACTGGCTTGAATTAGCCACCTTTTCGTTTAATACTTCGGTACACGAAGGAACACAATTTACACCTTTCGAATTAGTTTTCGGTAAAATCGCTAGGGTTCCTACCGAAGAACCCTTACACGATTTAGATTGTCTCCCTACCTACAACGGTTACATACAAGACCTAGTGAACCGTCTAAACAATATTCGTATTCTTGCATATGAAAATTTAATAACAGCCAAACAACGTTCGAAAACTTATTATGATAAAAAATTAAAATCGGAAAAATTTAATGAGGGAGATTTTGTATTCCTACTAAAAGGACCCAAACCGAGTAAATTCTCAGATCATTATGATGGGCCTTATGAAGTCTTGCAGGTATTGTCCGACAGTAACATTAAAATTAAAATTAAAAACAAAGAAAAAATTGTTCATTCTAATCGGTTAAAAAAATCTGAAATATCAGTAAATGACGCGAAGAAACAACAAAGAAACACAAAACCTAGAGATGTTAAGGAACTCGATCCGGATTATCAGGGTTAATAATTCTCTTTATTTTCAGAAATGAAACACCTGGCAGTCTTATTGTTGATCGCCATATGGCAACCGACTTCAGCCATAATAGGCTACGATTGTGGGAGTAAAATCCTCAATATGACGACGATATCCCTTCTGGATATCGATGAATGCGATGTAGACGTGGATCAGGTGGACGTATCCCTAGTAGACGTTTTCCTATTACAAATGAACGAATACGAGCATGTTAATGTAATGCAATGTAAAATAGAGATTCATAGAACAATTTACTATTGTGGGGCTTCATCCCATTTAGCCATAGTGGAAAACGCATACATGGAATATGTTCACCCGATCTCACGAGAAATGTGCCAGGTAGCGCACAACCATGGCACATTAAGAATAGGACAGACAATTATTGACGGGCTGATGGTGAACTCAACGACAACTCGTAGTATCACATTAGCAGGAAGCGCTACCATTGGTGGCAGTTGTGAACAAGCTTTTTATTCAGATCCCTATGGGTCCTGGAGTAAAGTAGTCGTTCTAGGTACAGTTCATGTCACACTACGGTCTATGTTTACTAGAATTAAGGTAGAAAATAATAAAATTTATTTACCCTTTGGGTACCATTGTAATTTAAAAATTGGAACCTGTATAGACCCCGAAAATGGACATACTTTCTGGGACCCCCTACCACGCAGATATTGCGTGGATAACACTTATTCATTATTGTATCAAGGTACAGCCAATAAACTTAGGTCCAAAACTGAGGAGGTCTATACGGTAAATGTAAGAGACACAAGTTTCTCATTAAGGACCACTGGAACTGAAACCTCCTGTGACCTCACCATATACAAAACTGAACACCCAAAACTTTTCTTTGTAGAAGGGAAAGATTTGGGAGTCTTAGAAAAAAATAACGCAATACAAACTAACTCGGATAATTTAGATATATTCCTATACGTCAATGCAAAAATGATTTACGTGGAAAGGTATATAAGGTATCAGGTCCAGTCACTATATTTAGATGTAATGAAAAACCGATGTAGATTAGAAAAGGATTTACTAAAAAATACATTAGCAATAGCATCGACACAGCCGGACGAGTTTGCATTCAGATATATGGGAGGACCTGGGTACATGGCAGTTCTGGCAGGAGAAGTCGTGCACATCGTCCAATGTGTGCCCGTAGAAGTGAAGATCCAGCGTGCAGAAAAATGTTTCAACCGCATCCCGGTTCAACGGGGAAATCAGAGCTTTTTCCTCACACCCAGAACCCACATCATCACCACCCACGCAACCGGAATACCTTGTAACTTTCCCTTGTTGCAATACTACCGTCTGGGAGCCTCTTGGTATAAGTTGATGCCAACACCTGTAGAAGCACTGCCACCAATAAGCCTCAAACCAGAAACCAAAATAACATGGGAGTACAAAAGTCCCGCACACTTGGCCACCAGCGGAATTTACTCGGAGGAGGATCTAGACGCCATGAGGAACCGTATAATGTTTACTATGGAACAAACTGCAATAGTGCAAATTGTAGCACAACAATTCACCCTCGGATTAAAAATTTCACCATCCATTCTGAACACCCTTGATGAAGAAATGTTGGACAAATTGGCTGAAGGCGCATGGGAAAGAACACTAGGGAAGTTTCTCTAATTCGGTACATTCAGCGGAGGAATAATTGGCGTTTTCATGGTGGTGAGAAAGGTAAAAATACTCGCCGACACACTGGTCCACGGCTATACCTTACATAGCGTGTACGGGTGGTCTTTTCACCTCGTTGGTGCACTATGGGACTTGATGACTCATTTACTATTGCATTTAGCAAAACATCGAAAACAAGAACCGAAGAAGATAGAAGCTAGCGCTCCAAACATTGAGGAAGAGACCATTGCTCTCACATCAATCAATAAACCAGACATGTACCCAGAACTGGCGACCAAAACCCAAGCAGAGAAGGACCGAACATTTTGCTAAAAGAAAAAAAAAAAAAAAATATCTTTATATACATATATTTTATATAAGCTTAATTTGACGTTACACTCATTCGAGACCTCATTCGTGCTTCCGTCTAACGATGGGGGTGTTACGTCCGAATTATTTTTCAGTTTTTGTATTGCTTTAGATTTTTTTATCATTCTGTTTTATTTCATTTTATTTTATTTTATTCTTATCCCAATATTTAAAATTTGTATGGACAGGTAAAATCTGTCCAAATATTTTACTAGGTAAAAAGGATTTGTAATCCTCACCAAGGTCAGAGTGGCAGCTGACGCACATTCTTATCGCAACTGCACTCTAAAATAAGTCCTAGAGTAAATAGTACGTCAGTAATGAGTTTTTAATATATTTCCTAAATTGAAACATACTTAAAAATAAATTATGGTGTCTAGACAAATGAATGTCTGAATAAAATAAAAATAAAAGGGTTTTAGTTGAATAATAAAATTTAACAATTTTAAATATTGCTAAGAGTAAAATATTAAAGCGGAAATATAATAGAATAAAACGTTAATAATAAAACATTAAAACTCTAGAATTTAAATAAACTAAAATATTATTATTGAAATAAAATTAAACCATAAAAAAATTAGAATTTAAATAAAATAAAATATTAGATATTAAATAAATAAAAATTATAATAAATATTATAAGTTAAATAAAATTATAATATTAAAATATTATAATTTAAATTAATAAAAAGAAAAGAGTAGGGGTGAGTTGAGAAGGACTGGAAGAAAGGGGACGAGAAATCAATGTAGAAGGGATAGTGCGGCCCCGAAACAATGATTTCCGGAAAAGAAGTGGAAAACTTTTGGGTAGAGGTGGAAGAACGTGGGAAGAGACTTTCCCCCAAATACGGAAACTTGAGAAACCACCCATTTTTCCGAAGGTCTAACGAACGGACCCAAAAATAGTCAGTTGTGTCGTAAGTCCCGAACTATCAAACACGTACCTGTTCTTCCCACTATCCAAGTTATCCACTTTTTCAGATTAGGCTGGAGGCCAATCTAAAACAGTTTCAATAAAGAATAGGCTGGTAGCCGTTTTCAACCAATTGATAATATAGAGTGGACTGGTAGTCACTTAGCTTAAGGAAAAAGGAGGACTTCGATCAACTCACCCCAAATGAAACTATAATAAATAATAACAAAGATTAAATATCGTCATTGAGTAAGTCAATTAAAAATTAATATCTAAATTTTCTTTTTTTTATATATATAAATATTGTGACTCATCCCTGATTGATGGCACGTTCAAAGTAATTAGATTTTTGTAGTATACAGCGTAAAAGAAATAATTGTCATTCGTATTTAAAATTTACTTAGTATTTGTTAACAAGTTAAATTCCGAATAATTCCGTATTATATAACCTTGACTTCAATATTTTCATTTTTTATATTTTTAATCTAAAATTTTCGTAACAATATATACATTTGTTAATAATTTAAATTCATGTTTTAATTTGCATATTCCTTCATTAATATTTCTTGTCCCCGGTCTATTGGTCGAAAGACTAGGACTAAATACATTTAATAAGTTCGATTTTAAAGTAGGTCGAGTTCTTCGCTCATAATTTGGAATCCTCAACAACGTTGTCATATTATAGTCAAGGCTCAAAGCCTGCTTTTATTAAAAATCCGACGTAACATGTAATTATAAAAAATTATAATTGTTACAATCGAAGATGGTAACTTTTACCATTCAAAGTTGTAAAAATTTTTAACTAAGAATGTGTGTTCAGTCACGAGCTTAATTAATTTAAATAGGTTTCGTGCATTTCCGCTAAGTCCAGGAGCTGCCGAACTCGCGATTGTACAGAGAGCGTAGAGTGCCGGGTCACTCGTTATTGGGACCCGACACATACTAAAAACTCCCTCAGGATCGTGTCAAGACGCTATGGGAACCCGCTACCAGCCGGCCAATCAGATAATTCGTTTTATATTGGCCAGCCAATAAGAAAATCCGCTATCAACTACTTCCTGTTGGCGCGCTTTTAAGCTAATGGGAAAATTCGTCTTATGCAGCAAGGCTGCCACGTCAACACCAAGTGCCGACGACGACTCAGCGACATTTTCATCTACTCATTCTACAACGTGCTTTGCTACTTGCAACCTCGTGTATTCTCTCGTGCTAAAATCGCTTCTCTGTGCTATAATTATTTCTTTTGTGATATAATTCTTGATCCGCTACGCTAAATTATCCTCAATATTTAGTCAGTAAAATAAGGCTGCTATTTATTGGGAATAAATCTGATTGTTACTCGCGTGTAATTAATTATAAATTAATTTCCGTGAATATAACCGCTATCGACCACGTGTCGAATTTTATACGTGAATCTTTTCATTAGTTTGCATTCGCTATCGCGTATCTCTTAGTCGCATTCGCTATAATTGTTAAGTTTCTTACAATTTTAAGTGTAAATAAATATCTAAATTATTTATTGTTAAAAACTGTGTAATTTTTAATTGTTTAAGTCCTCACGCCTAAACCAGATCCAATTAGTTTATTTGCTCATTTTACAATGTGTGAGTACATGAGTGTGCTCGCATGCGTGTGTGCATGAGTGCGTGCGTGTGTGCGCCCGTGTGTATGTGTGTGTACGGGTGAGTGTGCACATGTGTACGTGCGTGGGTATATGTCTGCGTGTGTACATTACCATCAGGTTATTAAAAATCACGATGTTTATAATAGTAGTAATTATTTAAAATAATAAAAGTTATAATTTCTAATTATCATAAATAATTATAAATTTAATCATATAGTTTGTAGATAGTACCATTCAGATTGTTTATTTAATAATTTAAACGATATTTTCTATTATAAAATTCAGTTTAAAAATTTTACTATAACTTGATGATAACTTTTACTATAAAATTCTCTCCGTGTATAAATTCGTAGAAAATTAAATTCTCTAAAAAAAAGTACTGATGCAATATGTACGTCACACAAACTGGGAAAAAGTTACGAGGCTTCAAAGACAAAAAGTTAGTTTCCTCAGTGTTAAATTATTTTTTGTTTTCATTTTTATTCTATCAAAAAAATTTTTTTTTTCAAATTTTCACAAGCATGTTCTTGTAGGAAATCTAATTTCCTACAAAAAATATTCGATAACATGCATACGAAAAGTTCGATTAAATGTCAACGAAAAGTGAACTTTATTTTTCCTTGACATTTAAAGCCCTGTAACTTTTTTCTCATTCATTTGACGTATATATGATATCAATTACTTTTTGTAGGAAATTAAATTTCCTACAAGATCATGCTTGTGAAAATTTGAAAAAAAAACTTTTTTGATAAAATAAAAATGAAAAATAACAAAAAATAATTTAACACCAAGGAAACTAACCCGACCGGCATGAATGTCAGGAAGATGTCTTTTTGATATCAGCAAGATAACATAATTTATTAAGATATTTTTGTGATATCAAAAAGGCATCTTTCTGACTTTCATGCCAGTCGGGTAAATTTATGTCGATCTTCGAAGCCCCGTAACTTTTTCCCAGTTTATTCGACGTACATAATGCATTATCACTTTTTTGTAGAGAATTTAATTTCCTACAAAATTATACCAGGCGGAATTGAAAAAAAAAATTTTTTCATAGTCTTAATAACGAAAAACAAAATCGAAAAATTTTCGCGTTTATTTTAGATTGGAAAGAAGACCCCCATTTGTGATAGCTCAATTTTAAAGATATCTGGCGAAGATTTTTTTTATAATATAAAGTAACTTTTGACTCATAAGAGGTTAAAAAGGAAATATTTGTTTTTTTTGAGAAACCCTAATACATATGTATGTAGGAGAGAGAAGTCACCAGTGCTATAAGCAGCAGCGGAAGTAGTTCAGTGCTCGCCACGAGATCGCGCCCGAGACTTGTAGTATCCCTAGTAAGAAACTTATTTCAGAACTGTTAAATTCTAAACTCTAGACTATTCTGGCCCGGATACTCTTCCATTATTTGACAGAGTGATAAGTACCTTTTTTGATGGTAATATAGTACATTCTATATTACATACTGACAAAAATATTTATGATCAATGTTTCCGTGAATAATTTTTCTTAGAAATTAAACTTGGACTTTCAAAAAAAAATGAGTTAAATAAAAAGTATAGAGTCTCTACTGTACAACAATCCACAATTTATTTAATTGATTGCATAGGAATTTAATTATATATAGTTATATATAATTATATATAGTTATATATAATTATACAGGGCCATTTTTCATTTAAAATTATACATAATTATATATAATTTTATTTACCCGGGATAGTAAAATTATTTTCATAATTTTTAGTAAAATTTACTACATTTTTTTCTCCGTGTAAATTTACTGTGAATTTACTGTAAATTCACTGTGAATTCACTGATAATTCATTGTGAATTTTCTGTGAAACCACTATCGAATCACTGTGAGATAACCATAAAATTACAGTGACCGAATGGCACAAAATCATGGTGATTTCACCGCAATTTCATCATGGTCTCACAATGTTTTTACTATAATCTCGCTGTGATTTCACTGTGATTTTACAGTGATTCCAGGTCCGCGAGGGACGTTGTACAACTGTACATGTGGCCAACTGAAAAAAAGAAAAACTTTCTTTTCGGACATACTTCCGGAAAAAAATATGTTAAGTTGGTATAATTTTTAAAAGTTTAAATAAATTAATAGACTTTTTTATAACTGGAAATATGTGATTCAGAAAATTAATTTAATAGGTAATTTATATAAATGGTTAATAAAAAAATTGTATAATTAAAAAAAATTTGCTTAATGAACAAACGTAATCTAAGAAATAAATATAAACGTAAAAAAGTATCGATGATTAATTGAACAAAACTATTTATGAATAAATGAACATATGAGTTTATGTAAAAATTATTTTATTATTTTTTACATTACAAAAAAAAAATTTTAATAAGTAAAAATGGAAATTTATAAAAATGGACAAACCAGTTTTTAGTATTTACTATGTTAAAGACAATAATCAAATTTTGATCGCGGTCAGGAATTATTGAGTGTGTATTAAATAGAAAGTATGTCGGAAGAACTGGGAGCTCGACTACCAAGACGTCTTCTCCGATGGTTCTTGAGGAAAACGATAAAATAAAAAATAGTTTATCAAATATCAGGCAGAGAGGTGTCAGGGGAACTGGAAACTCAACTACCAAGACGTCTTTTCCGAAGGTTCTTGAGGAAAACGCTAAAATTAAAAAGAGTTTATCAAATATCAGGCAGAGCGGCGTCAAGGGGACTGAAGACTCAACTAACAAGACGTCTTCTCCGAAGGTTCTTGAAGAAAACGATAAAATTGAAAATAGTTTATCAAATATCAGGCAAATAGGTGTCAGGGGAACTGAACACTCAACTACCAAGACGTCTTCTCCGAAGGTTCTTGAGGAAAACGATAAAATTAAAAATAGCTTATTAAATATCAGGCAGAGAGGTGTCAGGGCAACTGGAAATTCGACTACCGTCATTTTTTCCAAAGGTTTTGGCAGAAAGCGTTAGGATATAATGTCATTTATCGAATATTACACGGAGGGGGTTTTAAATCTTTTTAAATCCCTTTTCTCAATCAGGGCAGCATTCGAATGTCTTACAAGTGTTACGTCGGATTTTTAATAAAAACAGGCTTTGAGCCTTGACTATAATATGACAACGTGTTAACGATGCCAAATTATGAGCGAAGAACTCGACCTACTTTAAAATCGGACTTATTAAGTATATTTGGTCTTAGTCTTTCGACCAATAGACCGGGGACAAGAAACCTTAGTGAAGGAATGTGTAAATTAAAACATGAATTTAAATTATAAATAAATAACTATATTGTTACAAACAAATTTCGATTAAAAACAGTTAAAATGAAAAGATTGAAATCAAGGTTATATAATACAGAATTATTTGGAATTTAACTTGTTAACAAATACTAAGTAAATTTTAGATACGAATGACAATTATTTCTTTTACGCTGTATACTACAAAAATCTGATTATTTTGAACATGCCATCAATTAGGTGGCTTATGTGAGTAATACTCCAGCCTACTCTAGTTGAAATGACTGTTAGAGAATGTTTCTTAATGATACAGTACAAAAATATTAATATATGAGACATTAAATTTCGTGGACTTACTACATATTAAATGGCGATAATTTTACATGGATATTTTATTGAAATATGCGTTGATCGAAGGTCTTCATCCTTTGGTAAATAATTATTGGCCTATTCCTTACTTCATATTTAAAATCGACTACGTGTACATCTTTCATTGTATCAGGTTTTTAAAAACAAGGTGGCTAGCAGCCTACTCTTTACTATATGAAAATGAGATCACTTGGATATAGGAAGAATAACGGGTATTAAGTTAATAGTTCGGGACTCACGACACAACTGACTATTTTTGGGTCAGTTCGTTAGACTTTCGGAAAAATGGGTGGTTTTTCAAACTTCTGTATTTGGGGGACATTCTCTTCCCACGTTTTTCCACCTCTACCCAAAAGTTTTCCACTTCCTTTCGGGAAACCATTGTTTCGGGGCCGCACTATCCCTTCCACATTGATTTCCCGTTTCCCTCTCTTTCAGTTCTTCACAACTCACTGCTCTTTTTTGTTAATAATAAATGTAATAATAGTAATAATAATAAAAGTAATTGATATTACTATTTTCATAAATCTTAATAAATAATTCGATTTATTTTTCCTTAAATTATTGTTAAATGAAATTTTCTATTTCTATTTTGTTTAAGTTTTATTCTAATATTTTTAATATTTTATTTGTCTTTAAATTCTGATATTTTAATGTTTCATTTTATTTAAATTAAATTCTCTTATTTTAATATTTTATTTTATTTAATTTGAATGTTAATAGTTTCTTTTAAATTTTAAATATTTTATTTAAATTCTAATATTTTAATGTTTTATTTTATTTAATTTAAATTATCATATTTTAATATTTTATTATTTTTAATTTGAATGTTACTATTTTATTTTATTGTATTTTCGCTTTAGTATTTTACTCTTAACAATATTTAAAATTGTTAAATTTTATTATCTACCTAAAACCTTTTAATTTTTATTTATTTAAACATTCATTTGTCTAAACACCATAATTTATTTTTAAGTATTTTTCAATTAAGAAAACATATCAGAAATGCATTACAATGGTACTATTTACTTTAAGTCTTATTTTAGAGTGCAGTTGTGATAAGAAGTGCGTCAACTGCCACTCTGACCATAGTGAGGATTAAAATTCCTTTTCACTTAATATAATATTCGAATATGAATTATGTGTTGAGACAAATTTTAAAAACTACAACAAAAGTAAAATAAAATGATAATAATATTAAAACTAAAAATTTACTCGGACGTAACACAAGGCTACATGAAGTTGACAATAATATACTAGTCCCTACTACAGCTAATTTTGGTCCTGTAAGCTAATTATTGACGAACCGCTGCAACTAATAATAAAAAATAATAATAATAATGAACTAAAATTTTTTTCAAAGCTTTTAAAGCTTTATAAAGCTTCTAATCCAAAGGTACTTATAGTACAGGTTTAAGTTTTTTTTTTTACTCTTTTAAAACTTTATATTCATAAAATATCATGTGAAAATTTTAGTTTATTATTATTATTATTGTTTATTATTAGTTGCAGCGTTTCGTCACTAATTAGCTTACATGACCGAGATTAGCTGTAGTAGGGACTAGTATATCATTGTCAACTTCATGTAGCTTTGTAAGCCATTCGAATGATGCCCTGATTGAGAAAAGGGATTTGAAAAGATTTAAAACCCCCTCCGTGTAATATTCGATAAATGACATTATATCCTAACGCTTTCTGCCAAAACCTTTGGAAAAAATGATGGTAGTCGAATTTCCAGTTGCCCTGACACCTCTCTGCCTGATATTTAATAAGCTATTTTTAATTTTATCGTTTTCCTCAAGAACCTTCGGAGAAGACGTCTTGGTAGTTGAGTGTTCAGTTCCCCTGACACCTATTTGCCTGATATTTGATAAACTATTTTCAATTTTATCGTTTTCCTCAAGAACCTTCGGAGAAGACGTCTTGGTAGTTGAGTTTCCAGTTTTCCTGACACCTCTCTGCCTGATATTTCATAAACTATTTCTAATTTTATCGTTTTCCTCAAGAACCTTCGGAGAAGACGTCTTGGTAGTTGAGTTTCCAATTTCCCTGACACCTCTCTGCCTGATATTTGATAAACTATTTTTAATTTTATCGTTTTCCTCAAGAACCATCGGAGAAGACGTCTTGGTAGTCGAGCTTCCAGTTCCTCCGACATACTTTCTATTTAATACACACTCAATAATTCCTGACCACGATGGAAATTTGATTATCGTCTTTAACATAGTAAATACTAAAAACTGGTTTGTCCATTTTTATAAATGTTCATTTAGTTAATTCCACTAAAATAAAAGTTCATTTATTCAAATGTCTATTAATACAGATTTTATTTTTATATGTGGGCATTTATATGAATTTTCATTTTCGTACTTTTCCTAAAATTCAAATTTACATTTTTTCGATTGTCCATAAATTAATTTTTACATAAACTCATATGTTTATTTGTTCATAAATAGTTTTGTTCAACTAATCATCGATACTTTTTTACGTTTATATTTATTTCTTAGATTACATTTGTTTATTAAGCAAATTTTTTTTTTTTTTTAATTATTCAATTTTTTTATTAACCATTTATATAAATTACCTATTAAATTAATTTCCTGAATTACATATTTCCAATAATAAAAGAGTCCATTAATTTATTTAAACTTTCAAAAATTATACCAACTTAACATATGGAAGTATGTCCAAAAATAAAGTTTCTTTTTTTCAGCTGGCTACATGTAAGGTTGTAGAACTGCAATCATTTCCTAATTTCACATGTTTCCATTTGGATTAGTGTACATTTATACTTAAATTCTTTCATTGTTTTTCTCTAAATTTTAAATAACCATTTTCATAAATCCCCAAAAAAATTTATTTAAATGGCCGAAAATACAAAAGTACATTGAAACAAAAGCAACATAAGCAGGGATGAATTAATGTTGTGCATTGTATAATTATTTCTATAAGAAATAAAAAAATAAAAAAACAAATTCGGGCGTGCGCAGGATTTGAACCGTGGACCTTGCGCTCGAAAGTTTAACCCGCTACCCGTTTACTTAAGGTATTGACTTCAAAGTATGTTTCGTACGAACTTCAAGTTATGAAAACTTTATACGTGGTAGATTCTTGGTCAGCAAAATTTTATATCTTATGCATGATAGATTTTTAGTCAACAAAATTTTATATCTAATTTATATATTATTGACTTATAGTTATATGAAATTATATATAATTATAACTACGTTAGCTATATATAATTATAACTAAGTTAGTTATATTTTATTGTAACTAAGATTTTAAATTTAATTCCATATATCAGGCTGGATCAGACATAAACAGGTATGGACAGGTATGATCAGGCCTGATCGTGTCTAATTTCAGGCCTGATTATACATGAACAGGCATGGTCAGGTCTGATCAGTTTTTCCCGGAAAGGCGGTAAGTTTTTGAAAAAAACAGCAATGAAAACAGGGACGGCTTCTATTACACATAGTCCGATTGCACAGATGCAATATAACACAGAAACCGTTTACACCTCTAGCGAATTTTTTTATACCGAAAATTTAAGTTTCTCTTGGGTTCATTTCCGGTATAGTGGAAATTGATAAATATTGCGGTATGTTTTAAGAATTATACTCTGATAGCCACCCTAACCATAAGTTAATTACAAGCTACTGCCGTATTTTAAAGGTAACTTAAAGGAAAGTGTTGGAGAGCAAGCAGTTACTTTTAAGTTAACAGTAAATTGTCTGCAACTCTCTATTTAATTTGACTACAAATATTAACGTCAGACAATGACGTTAGATTGATTGAAAATTTCACTTCAAATTGACGGCAAGTTTTTCTGGCAAGTTACATTTAAGCTACTGCCGTATTCTGTAGCCAACTTAAAGGAAAGTATTGTAGAGCCAAGGTTTGCCAGAAACTTTCTCGTTAAGACTGGGCAGCACCTAACGAAATCCTGAGTTTAAGAATTCTAATTACTTCTGGAATATTTATGGGACTCGAATAATGAAAATCTTCCGAGGAAGTTCGTCTTCGGCTTCTAGTCAGAAGCTAAGGAAATTGCTGTTATGAAAATTATTTAATAAATAATTAGAATTCTTAAATTCAGGATTTCGTTAGGTGCGGCCCAGCCTTAAGTTAGCCGAAAATGTTGCTCTACAACACTTGTAGAGCAATGTCTGGCTATCAGGGTACCCAATTCATACCCAGATTATACTCAAATCGTCTCATGTTTTGGGTATAATATTGAATTTTTCATACTTAAATGATACTGAAAAAATATCTATTTCAAGCACGATTTATACTCAAATTATACCGAAATCAGAAAGGTTGAGGACAATATCTTACTATATATATATATGTCTTTACCTGGGAAAGAGGAAAAATGTTTCTTTGAAGATTGAAGTAAATAAATTTATTGAATACATAGAAAATTATAAAAATACTATTTCAATTAAGTATTTAGTATTATAATGCTTTTTAGTAGTAAATAGTTCAAAAATTGTTTTCATAAAAATTTAATTATTAATTTACTTCCCTGATTAAACAACCCTGATTTTAAAAAAAAGGCCATTCGGCAGCCAAAATGGAAGGTAGATTTTTCAATTAATTGATATAAAAAAATAGTTTTATACATACATATCTTGTTAGTGTATAGTCATGATATGCAATTAGACTCGTTTACTAGGAGTGAGGGTAAAAAAAGACAACAATTATTATTGATAGAGAACTTCAGATAGTTGATTTGACATAACATTATATCGGTAATGTACCAAACTAACCTTCACATAATTAAAGTATTGAAAATTTAATTAGTATGAGATCATAATTGTAATCGCTGTTACCATGACAAGCCGAGTTAAAATAAAAATAATACTGTCAAAATATAAAATAGCTGTGAAATTAACAGGTTATTTTGTTAACAATAAAATACAAGTGACAAAATTGTATTATAATGGGAAATTCATAAGTTATGTGGAATGAAAACCATATTTTCAACATTTTTGATTTCATTAAAAAGTTCAAGGGTATCAAATTATTAGAAGAAATAGTCAAAACATAAAGCTTAAGGTCATTAATGCGAGATTATTAGTCAAGCTTTTAGATACTTTTTACGGAATTTGTGTATGAATATTAGTTTTGAAGTTATATGAGCTTTAGCGTTGATTAAAAACTGATTTTTACGAAAAATCATGAAAATTTCAAACAGCCATAATTTCAAAACTATTTGAGGAATTCAGCCCATCTTCGAACCTGATCAAGGTAATCGCCTATAGAATAAGTGTAAAAAATTTCATCAAGATCCGATAAGAACTGTGGGTGCTATTCTAATGACAAGACAAGTGATAATCATTGGGAGTAGAGGTACATTTGATACATTATAAGTAATAAAAGAAATACTTCTAAAATATAAAATAGCAGTGAAATTTACAGGTTAATTTGTGCGCAATAAAATACAACTGACACAACTGGATTATAATGGAACAAGCATAAGTTCTGTGGACTGAAAACCATATTTTCAACATTTTTTGATTCCATTAAAATTTTCAAGGCTATGAAATTATTGAAAGAAATGGTCAAAATATAAAGTTTGAGGTCATAAATTAAAGCTTATTAGTCACGCTTTAAAATACTTTTTGCAGAAATTATCTATGAGTTGTAGTTTTAAAGTTATATGATCTTGAAAGTGATTAAAAATTGATTTTTTCGAAAAATCGTTGAAATTTCAGACAGCCATAACTTCTAAACTAATCGACCGAATCAGCCCATCTTTGAACTTAACCGTGGTAATCACACATAGAATAAGTGTAGGAAATTTCATTAAGATCGGATAAGAATTGTAGACGCAATCGTGTCCTCAAAAGTCGGTTCTATTACATAAATATATATATATATATATATATATATATATATATATATATATATATTGAGACAATGTGAATTGTCTTCGTCGTTCTCAGCCTTGCGGTTCCCGTTTTTCTCCGTCTCGTTGCCGTCTGAATCTCGTACGTCATAGTGCCATGGTCACATGACTTATTTTCACGTCGACGCATGTCCGTAAGGGTGAAGTGGGGACAGAGTTCAGAGGCGAGTCCCAGGCCCTCAATTATCGGTCAATCACTTCGATTCTGGATTATATAGCGTTCAGACGTCTTAAAATTTATCCTGTATCAAGCAATCTTACTTGCGTTAATTATTTTGCGTTATTATATTTTCTTTTTCATTTATCAATAATTAATTTGTTAAGTTTATTATACGTTACTGGCGATATACTCGCATATTAAATAAATTAAATAATTTATAAGTAAATTTAGTGTATTAACTGACGTTATTCCACGTGGTCACTGACTGAATTTACATCGTTCACACCAGGACTCTTTATATTGTACTTTGCGGAAACGTTCATTGTAAGTAACTGAATTTTATTATAGTTGGCAATAAACTTGCACCTCTTTGATTATTTCCTTATTCTATTTTTCACCTTTTATCCTCTTTATATTTTGCATACTGGTAACATTACTGAATAAAAATAGATAACTATTAATTAAGTCATAAGATCATAATTTAATAAATTATAAGCCGTGAGGTGAGTTGATGAATTTTGATATCCGTTGTCGAGTTTGAATAAGTGCGGGTCTTTGCTTTGCAAGAGCCCCCGCCCGTTGCTCTGTCCAAGTAAAAATAAAATTTTGTTAGAGGCCAGCCTAAGCCAGGGTTCAACCCGCGAATTCTGGTGGCTGCTGGTAAAAATCCCGAAGACAAAAAGCGATTTGTCTCAACTGGCGCTCGAACAGGGACTTTGCAGTAGTTCGAATCGGCAACGAAAAATTATATTGATTTTTCTCACGGCTTTACTGAAAAAATTTCTCCAAAATTTCTAATCAAAAAAAAAAAAAAAAAAAAAAAGGTTTTAAATAAAGAAATTCTTTACCAGTATTCGAAATTTCATTATCCTGCATTCATCATTCCATCACATAATTCATTATTTCATAAAATATTTAATTACTGCTTCTATTTATTTATTATAAATTCTTAAATTACTTAAAATTGGTTGTTGTAATATTGTGTGTCAGTTTCGTTCCCATGTAAACTTTTTTTTTTACGCTGTAACCTTGAGCGTATATTGTCTATACGCGTTGTTATAAGAGACGGTAGTATTTATATTCTTTGCCGCTTACGGTCTCTATTTAGACACAAAGACAGTCTTAAAGTAAATAATAAAATAAATACTTAAAAACTTTAAAATAAAATTTCCGTCTGTATAATAAATAACTTTCTTTGTAAAATAAAGATTATTTTCGTCTCCGGCTGAAATAAAATATTCTTAACAAAATTCTATCCAAAAATAAATTAAACACTTAAGCAAACTACAAATAAAGTCTTTGCAGTAATAAGTCAAAATTCATTTGTCATCAAGAATTGTAATAACTAAAATAGATTATTAATTTACCCTATTTAATAAATAAATAATCCCTACGGCTTTGTATTAAACTTCATTTTGATAATTCTTGACAAAGATAAATTCATTTATAATTCGATAATACTTTAATCAGTTGGATCAAGTAAAAGTATTGATGATAAAATTTTGATAAATTATTAATCCTGAATCGAAAATTTGTTTCTTTCAAATCATGCCGTTACCGAGAACGCCGATGCTACAACCACCTTCCTCGGTCACCTCGTCTAATAACCCAGCTGATCTTTTACATTTCCCTGTTACATCGGGCGTGGTAATCGCAAGTACGAGCGTAATGGATGATCTTGTTGATCTTATGCCAAACGATAATTTACATAACAGTACGTACCCAGAATCAACCTGCGAATAATAATCATAATGTCCCTACCACCTGTGCGACTGATAACGTTAAAAATAACTCTCACAACGTTAGTGGGATTGTGCCGATTTCTGAATCGCAAGATACAACTTCCGTTGCCGTGTTACAAAATGTAGTTTCGGGACTACAAACAGAAATTGAGGCACTGCGTGCTGAACGTCAGCACTTGCTTCGAATATCGAGTACGGTTTTACGACCCCCAGGTACACAATTGCCACCCGTAAATTTTCAGTCAAACGCATCAAGCATTTGGATGCCGAGAGAGTTATTCCCTACTACCACTGTGACGACACAAGCAGCAAACCCCCTTCCTACTAGTCATGCTAATGTACATCCACATGCACTCATTCCGGCAACGCAAGCGAGCGGGCAACAGCTCGGCTTACCTGCGCGTGAACCGTACGCGCATCCGACGGTCCCACTACCAATTCATTCGCTACCGCCACATATGAATCCTCAGCCTTCGCATTCACATACACACACACCACCACACAGTGGTACTCACGTACCTGCATATGCGAATATACCCATACAAGCACAGCCGTCAACGTGGTATAATACATATACAATTCCAGCGGGAAATTTAAATACGAGTGGGTCTAACTCTATGCGGTTGTATGATCTCAGTCGTCTTGTTAAATCGTGGAACATTTCGTTTCCGTCTCGTGATCGATCCTTGTCCATTGATGCTAGGAAGTATTTAAAACTGATCGAGCAACGGATGGTCAGCAATGATATTTCCTTCGAAAATTTTCATGCAGTTGTAATTAACACACTCAACGGCGACGTCCTGGAATGGTACTATCACAACGAGGGCTTGTTTCATAGTTGGGTGACCTTTAAAGAATATTTTAAGATTTGGCAGGTTCAGCAAACAGACGAATCGGTGCTGCAGGGGATTTACTCGGCCAAACAAAACAATGACGAGACAGGAGTTGCATTTATTAATCGGATGCAAAGTGAATTTGCAAAACTAGAAGACCCGTTACCTCAGACAAAGCAGATTAGAATCATAACTTCGCGATTTAATTCTCAATTCTTACAAAAATTTTCGGATACAACAATAATGACGTACGCGGAATTGTATACACGGGTCAGTGCTTGGCAGTCAACGGCTGATGCACTGAATCCTCGTCTTAAAATTCATAAAGAAAATAATAGTAGAATTAAAACTCGTAGTCAATTAAATGTTATCGAAGATTCAGAAGTAGAACTAAACAGTATCGAGACTTTACAGCCTTCTGCTTCATCTACTAATAACAATTTTGCAAATAATAATTTTAACAGAAATAATAATTTTGATAGAAACAATAATTTTAATAGAAATAATAATCTTTATAAAAATAAAAATTTCAATAATTTTAAAAACATGCAAAACCCGGTACAGTCTGATTCACATCCCAACAAATTAAACCCTGAGTCTTCTACCTTAATAAATAACATTGAGTCTATGATGAAAACTATCTTAGAAAAATTAGATCAAACTGCTATAAACACGTCACCGGTAAAAGTCAATTCAACCCCAGTATTACCCAATATTACACCAAAAGCTCCTGTCTGCGGTCGTTGTGGGAGAATGGGTCACGTTGCCGAGGTTTGCTGTGGGCCAGTAACCGATGAGTTGCGTATTAAAGCAGGATTACCTCTTCGCTCTCGTCCCCTTCCTCCAAAAAACGCGTAAGCGCCCTGGTAGACATTAATCAAGTTACCAGGGCTTCTGAGTCAATAGATAAACTAGATAAGCCAACTGAAACTATTAACGAGGTACCAGAACCATTTAAATACAATCCTGATGCTCCTGAATTTATGATCGGTAACGGAAAATTCTTTTTAAACTATCCTATCGCTGCGGATGCTCAAAAATCGGTCGGTAACGTTTCGGAAAATCTCAACGATGATTTAATTGATTTCACAACTCCGCTTGGTCAAATTACTGATAAGTCGGCAGAAGCAGAGTCCAATTGGGAGACGAGTTCCGAAGCGTCACATCAAGTTCGAGTTGCCAAAAAATCAAAAAGTAAAAATCCGATAAAAATTTTAAAATCCAAAATTAAAAAATCCATCAATCCGTCGCGTAATTATAAGAATAAAACTCAATTAAAATCTCCAATAAGAAATTCATTACTTGACCCTGAAACTGAAGAACGGCAACGACAAACTGATAAAATTTGGGGATGATACTGAGACAGACGATACCCCTCTCTGTGATCTAAGGGAGGATATTAGTCCTTTATATGACTCAGAAATCGACGAGTATCGCTCTGATTCCAGTGAAGAAATTGCTTATGCCCCAAAATTCACGATATCACTGAATGCAGACACTAAACAAAGTACATTATTGCCGATGCTCAGTAATGATAATAATTACAGTCTCATGACGTCTTCAGCGAGTCTTAAAGCACCTTCGACAGTCAGTCGCATGATTGCTAAAATTTCTATCGGTAAATATGAATTGGAAGCATTACTGGACAGTGGGAGTGAGCGCAGCTATATTTCTGAGATTGCTTATGAACAAATCAAAGAAAATCAGCTGCAAGATCTCACACCTGATCCCACTAGCACTCATGGGGTAACAATGGCTAACTCCAAGTCCACGCAAACACGTGGTGGAGCGCCATTTAAAATAAAACTTGACGGTCACGATATCATTACTTGGTTGAGTGTCTTATCTGAATTATCTACTCCAGTTATTCTTGGTCTTGATTTCTGGCAACTAGCAGACATTCAAGTAAATTCCAAGGAGAATACTTGGAAATTAAATACCAGTAATGTCCTTCATTCATTTTTCTCTCGGTCCGGATTTACCAATCTAACATCATTAAATGCACTCTCTTCAGTTGAACGGGCCGATCTTGAACGATTTTTAGCCCAAGAATTCGAGAAAAATAAACAGGTCAAATTGGGTTTAACGCACTTAGTTCAACATTGTATTGAATTGATAGACGATACTCCAGTGCGTACTAAACCTTATCGTAGAAGTCCTCCAGTAATGAAAGCGATGCACGACAGAGTAGATGAATTACTTGCGAAGGGTTATATTCAGCCTTCAAATAGTGCTTGGGCAAGTTCACCAGTAATGGTACCCAAGAAAAATAATACTTGGCGCATGTGCATTGATTACCGGCCATTAAATAAAGTAACGAAAAAATCCGCTTATCCGTTACCGATTATGCACCGCATTCTATCAAGTCTTCAGGGTGCTAAAGTAATTTCGGTACTTGATGTCAGTGATGCTTTCCATCATGTTTTGGTTGAGCCAAATAGCCGTCAATATACAGCATTCTGTGTAGATGGACGAGGGTTATTTGAATGGATTCGGATGCCATTTGGTCTCACGAATGCACCAAGTACGTACCAAGAAGTTTCTGACACGGTACGACGGAAAATTATCGAGTTGTTAAAAACACAGTTTTCTCACACTAGAGCTGAAAATAAAATTTTTGCCTATCTTGATGACTGGATAATAATTAGTGACGACTTAAAAGAGCATAAAACTCTTCTTCAAGCTGTTTTTAAAGGATTCCGCGAGGCCGGAATAAAAATGAATGAAGAGAAAAGTCATTTTGGGTGTTCGGAAGTTCATTTTTTGGGGTTTATCATCAATGAAGATGGTTTGAAACCCGATCCAGCTCGATTAGAACCGATTGCGGATTATAAACGACCCACCAACCGTAAGGAATTGCGAAGATTTAATGGGTTAGTTAACTGGTACCATAAACACCTTAAGAATGTTGCACAAGTTCAAGGTCCTTTGAATAAGTTGACAAGTACTCGAGTTCCATGGGAATGGACAGAGATTGAAGAAAAAGCTTTTGTGGAAACGAAAGAAGCTCTATTAAAAGCTGCAACATTGTCATTACCACGTCCAGATTTGTCCTATCGTTTGTATACTGATGCCAGCAACACTGGGTTAGGCTCTATTTTAACTCAGTATGATTTAGAACATGACCGGGAAAATTTAATTATTTGTTTGAGTCGACCGTTAAATAAAGCAGAAATGAATTACACAACAACAGAGAAAGAATGTCTTGCTGTTGTTTGGTCCCTACGGAAATTACGCGGTTACATCGAGGGTCTACCAGTCACGGTTTATACTGATCATTCCGCATTGAAATGGCTTCATTCGCTAAAAGATCCTGCAGGTAGATTAGCCAGGTGGGCTATTGACATTTCCGCTTACGATATTGAAGTTGTCCATTATCGGGGTACGCAGAATGAAGCTCCAGATGCACTTTCCCGTAGATATAAAGAACCAGAAACTGCTGATTTACTTGTTTCAGATTCCAATCCCTCATCGCTGTGTATAATTACACAAAATTCCGCTTGGTATGATGAAAAAGTCCGTGTCGTTCAAAAATATCCTGAAAACTATCGTGAGTGGAAATATGAGGGCAATAAATTGTATTTTTATCGCCCATTAGCTGTCAAAGAAATATTGGGTGAATTAAATCCTTGGAAAGTCGTTCTAACTGAATCAGAAATCCGTCCAGCAATCGAGAAAGCACACTGCGAAGTCCAATCAGGCCACCTTGGGATCGATAAAACTTATCAACGGATACGGGATAATTTTTATTGGCCAGGAATGTTTAAAGATGTTTCATCTTACGTTTCAGCGTGTGAGACTTGTATAATAACCAAAAGTGATCAGACAAAACCGCAAGGATATATTGGAACAAGACCGCCAACTCAGCCGTGGTC
The DNA here is from genome assembly GCA_964016945.1 of Microplitis deprimator. Classification (NCBI taxonomy): domain Eukaryota; kingdom Metazoa; phylum Arthropoda; class Insecta; order Hymenoptera; family Braconidae; genus Microplitis; species Microplitis deprimator. The sequence goes on along the minus strand of OZ024709.1, from coordinate 12,450,679 downwards.
TATCATCTCGATCGACACAATCGGCCCATATACTCGTTCAACTATGGGTAATCAATATGCTCTTGTTATCGAGGATCTTTATACTCGTTACCTCGAAATCTTTCCGCTGAAACAACAATCTGGCAAAATTATAAAACATCACCTGACGGCTGTATTTAATCATTGGGGCCCTCCTTGTCAAATTATCTCGGATAATGGCAAAGAATTCATAAACAAAGATATAATTAATTTAATCAGTCAATATAATATCAAATTTACACCAACTCCCATCGGTCACCCTTGTGCAAATCCTGTCGAACGCTGCAATCGTACGATTAAACCCATGATCGTCGCATTTACAAGTAAAAATCAAAAAGACTGGGATGAACATTTAGATGATTTAAAGTTTGCGTATAATACCTCAGTACATACTGCCTTAGGAGTATCACCTTTCTACTTAAATCACGGACGTGACGCACGACTGATTAACGACACCGATCCCCTTGAAAACCTGGACCTATCTGACGTTACCGTTTGGCAAGCCCGAATGGACCGTGTAATTGAATTAAGACATTTTGTAGAGCAAAATATGTTGAAAGCTCGGGAACGCACGCGTAAACAACATGAACAAAAATTTTCTGACATTCCAATAGATTTAAAAATTGGTGATCAAGTTTACTATTTAAATAAAAAATTAAGTAAAAAAGTTGACGGTTACAGTGCTAAATTAGCACCGAAATATTCGGGACCCGCCATTGTATCTAAAATTTTAAGTCCTCTAGTAGTTCAATTACAAGACGATGCCGGTAACGATATTGGCACATACTATTACAATGATTTAAAAATTCCCAGACGCTCTCGAAGACGTAACTGATTAATTTCAATATATTTCAGATCATTCATCATGAGAGTAAAATTACTTGGAGATTCAGATACTGAACTCTCACCCCATGGGTCTGAGGGCGAAGTATCTGACACTGAATTGTCATCAACTCATATTGTCACACCATCGCATGACTCAACATCACTCTCATCAAATATTATATCAGATTTACCACACGCTCCTGAGACAAAATCGTCAACTTCGTCACCGGCTATACCGGTAATTTCAACAGCAGCTGCATCATCGCCAACGTGTTCTACTGGGTCAGCATCATTAGCTGGATCCCGAACTTCGTTACCGCCCTGGCAAACGACTACCGGCATATACTTTGGTCGCCCATCATCGGTATTGTATGCACCAAGTCAGACTACAACGCCCACGTCAGTAATGTTTGAGACACTGACCAAGTTTATGAAAGACGAGTTCAGTAAACTCCATGCTCGTATTGACCGTGCCACCAGTCAACGTGTTACGGCAACGTCATCAGCATCTGGGGTATCAAGATTCGACACCCAGTGGATGGAACGCATTGACGAGAGACTTGAGGACCTCCAGGTTGTAGTGCAAACTAATACTGATCAGGTTGCTGAGTTACAGACACAGTTGGAGTTACTGAAATTACCTTCAACTGTCCCTGAACCAAGTCCCATTGCTCACCTTACGGCCCAACTTCAACAGTTATCGGAGCAAGTCCAGGAAAGTCAGCGGATGATTTCTGAAATTAAGCCACCAAATCTGGAAGTCATTATGCAACAACTTCAAACCGTCACTGTAAAAACATCCCCAATTACTACTGCAGTCAGTTGTCAAGCGACACAAACGCCGGCTATAACTTCTAGTCCAGTTAAGGTGGAATATAATGTTGGTACCACTCCAAACAATAAATCAATACTTCCATTACTGGCTCAGCAATCGTCAGCTTGCGGGCCAAATCCCGGACTTAAAATTCGCGATGGCGCTTATCAACGCTCATCACCAGAAAATGCCAGGTTTCCACCATCACCACTGCTGGCTAGACGAATGGTCCGGCAAGAATTAACTGCGAAGGAAGTGACAACACTGCGTACTTCAGGAGCCATTCCCAAGGACATCAGGACTAAGATTCAGATGGTGACCTTCGCCAATTCGTTACCGTATTCACAGACGATTCTAGCCCCAAAGTATCAGGTTCCATTGCAACCTAAAGAAGCATATCAACAATTTCTATCTGGCTTAAATTCGGTTCCAACATCAAACCCTACAGCAGCTGTCACGGATACATCACAACAAGTTGTAATCCACAATGGTCTCCATTTTATGGATTTTTCCACTTTCCGCAAGGCCATTGAGAAGATCTGCGTAACTGTCAAGCCAAGCATATGTCACACCGAGCTCAGAGAGTCATGGACACAAACGGTAACGACTCAAGCTCAGTCATTATACATCACAAATGCGTGTCAAAATTGTCGGCAACGAGGTCATAAAATTGCCGAATGTCAACTACCATGGAGGCCTGACATGTGTCATGTGTGTTACCAGGACCAAGTTACAACGGCAACGTGTTTTCGTCCACATGATAAACAATATAAAGATTATCTTCGGGGACGTTGTCAAGGTTGCGGTGTTCCATCTCAACTATTTGACTCGCACTGCAATGCTTGTAACCGCAGATACCCGGGTTACAAAGGCTGGATCGCAGCTAAATATTGTCAAGAAGAGGTAGAGCAGTTCCACCAGAATCATCTACGAGCTATCAAAAAATTTGAATGAAATTATTTACATATCTTACGTCACCGATATAATGTAAATCGAAATAAACACACACATTCATTCATACTCATCTCATTAATTCATTTTAATTGTTGTTGCCAATTATAATAATTTTCATTTACAGCTTCAAGTCCTGTAGCAGTTGGCGGATAAAATTTATAATCGTTTTCTTTTTTTTTACAGCCAAAAGGCTGCCGAATAAATTTAATTTTTGTTAATTATATATTAAGTTCAAATATTCTATGATTTTTTTTTCTCATAAGTTAGAAATATGTATTGATCCAGATCGAGGTCCCAGGATCGAGGTGGACCTGAGATTAAGGGACTGGATTCGGGAATTTGGTCACAGTACTCCCAACGGCTTGCGATCGATCAGAAAACCCTATACTGGCAATCTACTTGCACAACTGGCGATTGACTCGCACTTTTAAATTAACTGGCAAGTAACTTGCAATTTTGGGCGATCGATTCGCACCACTGTAAATAATTTAATGTAAATAATTTTTTTTTATTATTATTGTCGGACAACCTAGACGGAAATTCAAAAGGGTAACCTTGGCTTGGTGGGGGGGATTGAGACAATGTGAATTGTCTTCGTCGTTCTCAGCCTTGCGGTTCCCGTTTTTCTCCGTCTCGTTGCCGTCTGAATCTCGTACGTCATAGTGCCATGGTCACATGACTTATTTTCACGTCGACGCATGTCCGTAAGGGTGAAGTGGGGACAGAGTTCAGAGGCGAGTCCCAGGCCCTCAATTATCGGTCAATCACTTCGATTCTGGATTATATAGCGTTCAGACGTCTTAAAATTTATCCTGTATCAAGCAATCTTACTTGCGTTATTATATTTTCTTTTTCATTTATCAATAATTAATTTGTTAAGTTTATTATACGTTACTGGCGATATACTCGCATATTAAATAAATTAAATAATTTATAAGTAAATTTAGTGTATTAACTGACGTTATTCCACGTGGTCACTGACTGAATTTACATCGTTCACACCAGGACTCTTTATATTGTACTTTGCGGAAACGTTCATTGTAAGTAACTGAATTTTATTATAGTTGGCAATAAACTTGCACCTCTTTGATTATTTCCTTATTCTATTTTTCACCTTTTATCCTCTTTATATTTTGCATACTGGTAACATTACTGAATAAAAATAGATAACTATTAATTAAGTCATAAGATCATAATTTAATAAATTATAAGCCGTGAGGTGAGTTGATGAATTTTGATATCCGTTGTCGAGTTTGAATAAGTGCGGGTCTTTGCTTTGCAAGAGCCCCCGCCCGTTGCTCTGTCCAAGTAAAAATAAAATTTTGTTAGAGGCCAGCCTAAGCCAGGGTTCAACCCGCGAATTCTGGTGGCTGCTGGTAAAAATCCCGAAGACAAAAAGCGATTTGTCTCAATATACATACATATATAAATTTTTCAACGAGTGGTATTTTTGAACTCTACTCAACTAATTATGATAGTTTATGATTAAATCCCTTGTAAAATCGACTATGAGGACAAATACAATAGTTAGATTTTTAAAAAAATATACCTAAAAAGTTGATTTTTCAATCATATTTAAATATTCATACCTCAGCTTCTATATAACTTAGCTTCGATCAAGACAGCATTTTTCTCTGCTAACGTGATATTTTTAAGAAAAAAATAACTCATCGATTTAAACTTAATTCCAGATTATCTATAGGTTTTTAACTGGGCTACTGTTTAAATAATTTTTTTCCAATTTTCAAAGTGCTCTCGAATCTACAATTTTTTGAGTAAAGAGATGATCAAGAGCTCAAATTTTTCGTTGAAGTATGCTCTATTGAATTCTACCCTATTTTTTGCTAATTGCTGCTATGTCTTCGAAATACAGCCACATAGAGCCGATTGATTTCTTTAAAATCGCTGTTTTCAGATACCCACAACTTTTTTCTATTAATTCGAAATCTTTCGAAAATTTCAGAGATTACACATCATTATATTCCCAAACAGCCCTGAAAATTTCAACTTTGGTTTTAATCTGGTTTCGGAGCTATGAATTTTTAAAACTGTGGAATTTTCAACTTCAAATGATGTTTCTAGGACTTTTACCATCAGTTTTATAATTTTGCGGTATCTATTTATACTTCTTCGGAATGTCAAAATGGAGAAAAAGGCTGAATGAATTCGTCATATGTAAAAATAAACAATCAAGACGTCCGTTTTTTTTCTGTGTCAAATTCTTAACAAATTCATGTTTGTTTTATGTGTTCCAAAAATTCATTCCAAATGAATTTTTCACACTTTCAACAATAATTATATCATGTTCATTTTAGTCAATAACCTACTGCGCCTTATTTTCGATTTCTCGCCGATTTATTATAAATAATATGTCAAAGCGTCTGTACTAAACAACAGTCAACATATCTTGCATTGTTTACATTCATAAATTGTTATACGTCAATGAATATATCTAGGTACGTTTTCTATGTTTCGATTTCAAACAACTAAATATAATGTTTTCAATGTGTAGTTTAGAATTTTAAGATGATTATATTCATTTTTTCGCTTTAATGTATCAATTAATCAGAACCCTAAGTGAACACCTCTCATTGTAGTTAGACATTAACCTAAGTCGTCAAAATGCGTTTGATGAATGCAAAAAAATATATAAATTTAAATAAGTTAAAAACAACTAATAAAACTCGCAAAAAAAATCGGACGCCTTGATTGTTTATTTTTACATATGACGAATTCATTCAGCCTTTTTCTCCATTTTGAGATTTCGAAAAAGTATAAATTGATACCGCAAAATTATAAAACTGATGGTAAAAGTCCGAAAAACATCATTTAAAGTTGAAAATTCGACAGTTTTAAAAATTCGTAGCTCCAAAAGCAGATTAAAACCGAAGTTGAAATTTTCAGGGCTGTTTGGGAATAGAATGATGTGTAATCTTTGAAATTTTCGAAAGATTTCGAATTGATAGAAAAAAGTTGTGGGTATCTGAAAACAGCGATTTTAAAGAAATCAATCGGCTTTATGTGGCTGTATTTCGAAGACATAGCAGCAATTAGCAAAAAATAGGGTAGAATTCAATAGAGCATACTTCAACGAAAAATTTGAGCTCTTGATCATCTCTTTACTCAAAAAATTGTAGATTCGAAAGCACTTTGAAAATTGGAAAAAAATTATTTGAACAGTAGCCCAGTTAGAAACCTATAGATAAGCTGGAATTAAGTTTAAATCGATGAGTTATTTTTTTCTTAAAAATATCACGTTAACAGAGAAAAATGCTGTCTTGGTCGAAGCTAAGTTATATAGAAGCTGAGGTATGAATATTTAAATATGACTGAAAAATCAACTCTTTTCAAATTTCAAAAAATTCTCCAGCGGCTGGATTTGATCGTATCGAGCTGAAATTTTCAGAATCTTTTCTTTTTCTAACCTACTTTCGAAAAAAAAATCGGCGTTGAAATCGGTGACCCACGTTTGCACACTTTCGTCGAAAAGTAATGGATCTGCCCATATATATATATACATACATATATAAATTTTTCAACGAATGGTATTTTTAAACTCTATTCAACTAATTATGATAGTTTATGACAAAATTCCTCGAAAAATCAACCATCTGGACAAATACAAAAAATAGATTTTAAAGAAAATCTACCTAAACAGTATTTGACAGGATTAAAAAATCTTATATCCTCATGAATGCTATCAAATCCTGAAAATATGATTCAGAAGGATTCAATATGATTCAAATTTTTTAATTCTGTTAAATACGATTTATTCCTAAAAATATGATTTAACAGGATTTGAAATGATTTAAACTGTTAAATACTATCTATTCTATTAAATTCTATTAAATACTCAAATGCTTGTAAATCCTAGAAATATGATTAATTAGGATTTAAGATGATTGAAAATTTTAAATACTACCAAATACTTCTAAATCCTAAAAATATGATTCATTATGATATAAGGTGACTCAAAATTTTGAATACTATTCAGTAATTTTTCATTCTAGAAATAAGATGCAAAAAGATTTAAGATAATTGGAAATTCGAAACACTCTACCCAGGAAAAAATTCATATATAATTATATAAAATTTTATATAAATGCTTCAATAAAATTAGATATGAGTTTTGGTTTGGTCTAATTTTATATAGTTGTATATAATTTTCTATAATTACATATAACTATAAAGTAATGTATACAATAATTGTCTTTGACTCCTGGACTCAAACCTGGGTCCTTCTGGCTCGAAGTCTGAGTCGTCAATTACAGTGCTGTATCACACACTTGACAAGAGGAGTTAATTGTATCTATTTAAATTCAAATGAACTTAAGAAAATTGAAGACATCAATAAATGATTGATTCTGTTATTAGTATTATAGTAAACTGTGTTATTGTTCATAGAGTGAATAGACCATTAGCAGTATACCCACTAATATCGGCGCGATAATGTCTTCTTTTGGTAAATTAAAAAAAATCAGAAGTTAAAATTTTTTAAACTTATAACATAACTAAAATTTTTTTAATTTTTCTACCTCAGTTTTTTATAACTTAATTCATTGTTGAAACTTCACAATTTTTTTGCTGTCATCCTGCTTTTGGTCTTGTTAATGTATTTCTAAGAAATCTGAAAAAAGTTTGTATACTTTCTAACATTTATAAATGCGGTAAATCAAAAACTTTTATAGACTTTATAAAATTTTATAAATCATTGTAAAATCAGTTATTCCGAATAATCTTACATTATTCGATCATATCTAAATCAATTCAGAGAATTTTATGATTCCACCCGCACAGCTTAATATTCACTCAGAAATTCCCATTAGATAGAATTTCTTAGAACTCAATCATATAAAATTTTATGTAATTACATAAAATTATGTATCAAATTTTCGACCAAATGTATAAATATATATAATTATTAGACTGTTTCAAATTAGGGGACTATTTTTTTTTTTTTTGATGAACATTGAAAAATCGAAAGGGTATCTTAAAATATGATGACAGTTGAAATTTGAGCTCTCAATATTGATATTTAGAGGTGGCTATTGATAATTTTTGGTTTTTCATTTAGTAACATGGTAAAAAATACATAACTTCTGAAAAAATCAAGATACAAAAAATCTCTATGCAAACATTTTGTAGCAAATTTACTGATCTACAAAAAAAGTTTTTTATGAATTTTGCATAAATTCAACCATTCACAAGATATCCGACGTCAAAGTTTGATAAGATTCAAAGAACTTGTTTTTGCTCGTTCTGAATTTTATACCATGTCAACTAATGAGACTTCAGAAATTCTCAATACAGTTTTTTGTAGGAAATTGAACGCTCTACAAAAAAAGTCTCTTAACATTTTTCGATAAATCCATCTGTTTAAAAGATATTAGAGCTTGAAGTCAAGTTAGAGTAAATTTCGAGATCTTTTTACTTTTCCGGCGAAACTATCGGACTAATCATAAAATTTCATGGAATTTTTCATGTAGACAATTTTATTTTCTACAAATTATCTTGGATAAATTTTTTTTAAATTCTGCATTCTATTATAGTTATTTCCATTTTAATGCCAAGTTCTTAAAATCGATCAGAACACTATTTTTTTAGGAGCTAAGCATATTATTTAGGAGCTAAGGCAAAATTATTTTGGGCTGTAAAAAACACCCACATTAACTTCCTAGGAGACATAATTTCGGATGACAGGACCCCCCGATGAGCGACGGGAGTACGACGGTGGGCTTAGCTAATGCTAGGTCCCGATTCTTCCTGAATTAGTGGGGACTGCTGACAGCGGCTGTGTCCCGCGACGTGTCTCCTCCATCTATCAACTCACAAACAATAGTATCTACAATAGTTAAATTATATATAGTTGTCAGAAGGACAGTGGGCTTGCTAAGTTCATTGTTAGGTGGACGGGCAAAAACGCAAGGCCTAATAGCAATGATCACCAGGACCGCGATCCTCTCCGATAACTATGAAAATTGTCCTCAATGGGCCCGGGTACAATGGCTAACACAAGCTGAGTGCCCGGTTAAAATTCAATTCAATTCAATTCAAATATTATTTCAGGATTAAAAATTATTCAATAGAATTAGAAATTTCAAATACTAGTGTTACGTTCTGGCTCTAATTAAATTTAAATAAAAATTTTAGAAAATTTTTTTTTTCAAGTCTCGAATTATTTATTCGCCACGTTGAGCGAATAAACAGTTCGACACTTCTTAGAATCATAAACAAATAATAAATTAATAAATCGTTACTTTGTTGGCGATATTATTTTTATTCATCACCAACAATGTAACGGAAATCTCTTGCGATAAGAGAATCGCCGTGGCTCGCGGATAGTCTAAACAGATGACGACGCATGAGGCCCAGGCCACGACGATTCTCTCATAGGAAACCTGAGATGCAACGTTAACACTTTTGATAATGTACAATACTAAGGAGCGACCGAATCGAGGCAGTCGATCACAAGATCTAGTAGTGCTAAGAACTCTACACAAACCTGCTGGCTTGATCCTGTCACTCGGACTTTAAGGCAAAATATATTCGTATCTTATTAAAAATACGCACTCCTTATTTTAAATTTTGGGCGCTGCTACCGGCAGCCTAATATTCTCACTCGTTTGGGCGCCGATACCGGCAGCCTAAGCACTTCCTTTCCGAATCCAAAAAAATTCATGCCAAGAAGCCGAAGGTCAGGCAAGAAGGCTCAGCTACGTTGCGTATTACGAACGATCCACGAGGATCTCGGTCGCTCAATTCACCAACGTCCCTGCTTAGAGATCGTTGCCGAAGAAGTCCTCCTCGATCCGGTGACGTTGGTCGTTCGAAAAGAGTTACCAAAGTCGGGTATCGTGGTGTCAGAGTTAATTGAAGTGTCCAATAATCACAATCAACCGCAAGGTCAACCCACGTTCTGGACGGGTATCAGCAGTGGAACGCCGCTACCAACTATTGACGTGAGCCAGCGAACGCCACCTTCGGGGACCATCCCGTTCCACGACCATCGCTACGGGTATTAGTCTGAGGCCCATTTCAAGGACACCGGCAGGGACGACTACGCACCGGCTGAGGCGGAAAGGTTGAAGCAGAAAGGGATTATTTGGGCCGACTTATGGGGCCCGTAATCTCCACCATGGTAAGTCATAAACCTTTTTTTTTTGCATAAAATAAAAGAAGGTCAACAGCCGACGCACCTGGGGTCCTTTCATATCCTAAAAAGATAATAAAATGAAAACATTATTTTAGGATTAAAAAGTATTCAATAGAATTAGAAATTTTAAATGCTGGTTGAATCTTTTTTTATCCTACCACTCCTCTCGAACATTTTAGTATTAAAAAGTATTTAATATGATTAACCGCAAATTTTGATACGGGATTTATAGTATTTAGCAGGATTTTAAAGTATTAACATTTTATTCCTTTTTAATCCTGTCAAATACATTTTTTTGATCAGGGAACTGAATTCGATCAAATTAAACAGAATTAAATTTTTAATTCTATTTAATTCAGATAAATTCTGTTAATTCGGTACCTAACTTAAAAATGAATTCTGTCGAATTCGGCAGAAAAACCAGAATTTGACAAAATTAAAACGAATTTAAATAATTCTATTCGGTTTATTTCTGATTAATTCGAAAATAATTCTCCAATTTCTGGTTCTGAATCCGAATTAAACTGAATTAAAACGAATTTGAAATTTTTAAATCGGTTTTATTCTGTTTAATGCAAATTCAAATTTTCAATTCAGTTGAATTCTGTTTTGCAGAATTCGAAAGAATATAACAGAATTAAAATTTTGAATTCGGTTGAATTCAGTTGTTTAATCAGGGTTATTTACTTCTATGTTTTTTTTTTTTTCTTTACCAAAATAAAAAAAAAATTTCAGTGTTAAAGGAAATATTTCTGTTTATGTTTGATAGACCTACAATTATCATTAATTTATTATTTATTTGAATCTATTGCATTAACAGTATGGATAGTAAACACAAATATAATGCATAAAAAAACAAACCATAAATAAAAATAAACTTGTTTGTATCATCAAGATCTGAGAGAAATAAAAAATTTCTCCATCCATCATCAAATTTCGCCATCTCGACTTCGAGGTTAAAGATGTTGAATTGAGATTATATTTCAACCCACTACCTGCAGAAAGGGAAAAAAATGTAGCATGGAGGTTGAAATGAGGTTGAAAATTACATTCAATGAGTTCAGATTTAAACTTCATTTCAACCGCCTAAACCTCACTAGTTGTGAGGTTTAGGCGGTTGAAATGAGGGTGGATTTTTCGACTCGGGTTTCTATTGCGGGAAACGAGAAATTGGTTTTCTTATAGCTCGCTCCACCAATTGACCTACAAAGAAATATGTGTAAAACTGAATACAAATAATCCACGCAATAACTAAATTAATTGAAAATGACTAGTCATTTGCAGATATGAGTTGAAAAATGTCATAACTGTGATTAGTGCCATCATAGCCCGGAACAAAATGATCAGACCTGATCAGATACGAACATGCATGAGTCTTCAGGTCTGATCAGACATGAAAAATGACCACGCCTGATCAGGCATGTTCAGGTCTGATCATGTCTGTTCAGGCCCATCTGGGTAAAAAAATTATAGATAAAAAATGGCCCTATATAATTATAAATAATTATGGATAACTATATTATACAATTATATATAATTATTTTTATAAAAATAAAAAAAAAAAAATCTCGAGCGTGTGCAGGATTTGAACCGTGGACCTTGCGCTCGGAAGTTTAACCCGCTACCCATTGACCTAAGAGATTGACTTGAAAAAATAGTTTTGTATGAACTTCAAGTAATAAAAATCTTACACGTGATAGATTCTTGGTCAACAAAGTTTTATATCTAATTTATTAATTATTCATTAATAGTTATATGAAATTCTGTATAAGTTATTTATAATGATAACTAAGTTAGCTAGGGTAAGAGCACCAGTGCCAAGCCCCTAATCAGTAGCCAGCCGGTCCTATACTTTAACATTGGCTCAAAATATATATAGATATAATTTAACATGAGGTGGCTGGGTACTGGTTTGAGGCTGGGTACTGGTACTTTTACCCTATATATAATTATAACTAAGTAAGTTATATATAATTATAACTAAGTAAGTTATATATAATTATAACTAAGTAAGTTATATTTAATTATAACTAAGATTTTAAATTTAATCCCATACGTAACGCTTGATCAGACATGGACAGGCATGGACGGGTATGATCATTTTTCCCGGGAGTATATTGTGTGAGAAGGGATGAAAAAAGACGACATCAGACTAGAGTGAAATTTGCTGCCCAAGCCTTAGGCGAGTCACACACCGTATTTTTCATGATTATCTGCATTGGAATTTCAAGATTCAGTGTCAGCAGTCAGTAAGAAACATAGTTAATTTTAAGCCGACAATACAAAGAACTCCCTGATTAAAAAAATCGATTTGAAGAAAATCAAAAAAAAAATTTTTTTGATACATTTAAATACTTTGAATCTCTCAAGTTTTTAAGAATCAAATTCGTACAAATCGTTTTTAACCACCTGTCTCTAACGAATTTGAAACGATTAAAAAGGATTTAAAAAAGCAAATAATTTCAAATAGCTTTCAATCGCTAAATAATAATTTAAATTTCGGGTTTATTAGGAGATTCGAAACGATTTAAAAAAATTCAAATATTTTTAAGTCTTGGAATCGTTTTTAATCGCTAAATAATACTTCAATTTCTGGTTTGCATAGAGATTTGGGATGATTCAAGATGATTGAATTTTTTAAATACCTTCGAATCCTTTTTAATCGCTGAAGAATAGTCTAATTTATGGTTCATTGAGGGATTAGCGACGATTTGGAAGGATGCAATTTTTTGAATACCTTCGAATCCTTTTCAATCGCTAAATAATAGTCTGATTTCTGGTTCATTACGGGATAACCCGGGAAAAAATGATCAGACCTGACCATGCCTGTTCATGTATAATCAAGCCTGAAATTAGACCTGATCATGTCTGTTCATGTATAATCAGACCTGAAATTAGACATTATCAGGCCTGATCATACCTGTTCATGCCTAAAGCGTTCAATACGCTCAGGTCTGATCATACCTGTCCATGTCTGTTCATGTATGAAGCGTTAAATACGCTCAGGCATGATCACGGCTGTTCATACCTGTTCATGTCTGTTCATGCCTGAAGCGTTCAATACGCTCAAGCCTGATCATACCTGTTCATGCCTGTCTATAGCTGCTCATGTCAGAAGCGTCAAATACGCTCAGGCCTGATCATACCGGTTTATGCCTGATCATGTTTGATCTAGCCTGATATATGGGGTTAAATTTAAAATCTTAGTTATAATTAAATATAACTAATTTAGTTATAATTGTATCTAGCTAACGTAGTTATAATTAAATAGAACATATATAATTTCATATAACTGTAAATCAATAATTAATAAATTAGATATAAAATTTTGTTGACTAAAAATCTATCATGTATGAGATATAAAATTTTGTTGACCAAGAATCTATCATGTATAAGATTTTTATTACTTCAAGTTCATACGAAACTTACTTCTCGAGTCAATCTCTTAGGTCAACGGGTAGCGGGTAGAACTTTCGAGCACGAGGTCCACGGTTCAAATCCTGCACACGCCCGAATTTTTTTTTTTTTGTTTATTTTTTTTATAGAAATATTTATATAAAGTTGTATATACATGTAGTTATACACAATTATATATAATTATTTAGGGCCATTTTTTATCTATAATTTTTTTTCCGTATGGGCATGAACAGACATAAACATTCCTGATCAGACCTGAACATGCCTGGCCAGGTCTGATCAGGCCCGGTCATTTTTCATTTCTGATCAGACCTGAAGACTCATGCCTGCTCATATCTGATCAGATCTGATCATTTTTTTCCGGGTAGAGAGAATTCGGAGAGATTCGATTTTTTGAATACCTTCGAAACCTTTTCAATCGCTAAATAATAGTCAAATTTCTTGTTCATTGAGGGCTTAAAGAAAATTCGGAGGGATTCGATTTTTTGAATACCTTCGAATCCTTTCCAATCGTTAAATAATAGTCTAATTTTTGGTTTATTAGGGGATTAAAGAGAACTCGGAGGGATTCGATTTTTTGAATACCTTCGAATCCTGTTCAATCGCTAAATAATAGTGAAATTTCTGATTTATTACGGGATTAGAAAAAATTCATAGAGATTCGAATTTTTGAATACCTTCGAATCCTTTTCAATCGTTGAATAATAGTCTAATATCTTGTTTATCGGGGGATAAGAGAAAATTCGGAGAGATTCGATTTTTTGAATACCTTCGAATCTGTTTAAATCGCTAAATAATAGTCTAATTTCTGTTTCACTAAGGGATTAGCGACGATTAAGAGAGATTCAATTTTTTGAATACCTTCGTATCCTTTTTAATCGCTAAATAATAGTCTGATTTTTGGTTTATTAGGGGATTAAAGAGAACTTGGAGGGATTCGATTTTTTGAATACCTTCGAATCCTTTTCAACCGCTGAGGTGAATTCAAAAGTATTGAAACTTGATCATTTTAAATCACTTTGAATACTTTATAATCGCTGAAGTGAATTTGAATGTATTCAAACTTGACCATTTTAAAACGCTTTAAATACTTTACAATCGTTGAGGTAAATTCAAAAGTATTTGAACTTCACCATTTTGAATGGCTTTAAATATTTTCTAATCGTTTAGGTAAGTGGAAAAGTACTATAAAGTTAAAATTTTAAATCACTGAATATTTTCTAATATAAAAAGTGAATTCAAAAGTATTTAAATTTTATGATTCTTAATCGCTCTAAATACTTCATAACCGCCGTGGTGATTAAAACGTATTCAAATTTGAAAATTTCTAATCTTTTCAAATACTTTCAAATACCGTATAAGGATTTGATTCGATTCGAAATAATTTGGAATTTTTGAACCACTACTAATCGCTTCTTTTAATCAGGGATACACATCTTTAATATTAAGCAAAAAGTAGTTACAATCATTTATAGAACTTTTTTCTTTGGCTTTCAAAAATATTCCAACTATTCTTTAATGGTCGTTTACCGAATCATTCTTAATCAAGTGTTTAACTACATTTTGCGAAATCTAATTATTATTAATGATGCTTTCGAATATTGCAGTATGAAATATTTGAAAATTGAAATAAACGAAAATAACATGATTGTAAAATTAGATTTAAAAATTTTTTTATTACTAAGAAAATAAAAAAAAATTTGAAAACGCTATAGCCAAAAATTTCAAATGGTACATAATGTGATTGTTTTAACTTTATAGATTCATTAAGATTTAAAATATTTTTTTTCAAAAATACTAAACAATTATAATTTATGAATAATTATTAGGTAAAAATAAGTTAATGCCACGGGAAAAATTTTTTTTCATGAATATATATATATATATATTTCGGAGATAAAATAATACTTGGGTTTTTCCTGAGACTCGGGAAAGTCCCAAATATATTGAGTTTGTTTTTTTTAGACAATAAAACTAAGTAAAAATATTTTACAACTCAATCCGCTTAAGATTTTTGTTAGTTTTTATATTTACGTTGATGACGGTAAACTTGGGTCGAATGAGCACATCTGGGCATCCAACGTAGCCACGATCGAAGGATAGCAATACTTTGGGCATAATGAGTTTTTAAACATAAGGACGTAGTTTGTACGTGTTTGTAAAAATTACCTGAAATATAGTTTTGGTCGACTTGAGGACTTAAGAACATTGGGGACAGAGAAGGAGTTCTAATTGAGCAAAGGAACAGACAGCATTGTTATCCTACCGATCGTGTATTCGTTTTCGATTTAATTTTACCGCCGTGCACATTACACAGCAGTAACTCGAATATTGTTAATTAATTGTTATCCTTTAGTAAACTAATCGCTATAATAATTTGTGTACTTCTATTGTGTAATATTTAATGCTGTGTAATATTCAATATTGTTGTAATATTTAAGATTCATTGAATACTTTGATATTGTGTGTTTCTCCGATACTTATATTATTGCTTGTAACTTTATTGTTTAGTGTACACGATATTTGTGAATAGTAATTACCTGTGTTGTGTTCGTTAATTTTGTCAAATAAATAAAATGAGTGGTCAAGGCAAGAACCCAAACCCGAGTCTTAATAATACCTCGACTGGTAATTCGACATATATTTATATATATATATATATATATTTGGCGATGACATCTTTAGGATTAGATTGCAATAATCACTGCCTAAGTCAACAAATACCAAAGAGTAAAACGTTGTCAGTGATAATGAGAAGATGAAAAATAGAAAAATGTATGTGTGGGGTGAGAGGCGTTTCGTCTAGGTATACGATAGCTGAGACTCCTCAGTTAGGTCTGTCTATCGTATACCCCACCTGAGACGCCGTGTTAGAAGTTCTATGTTTGAATATGTTATATATTGAAACATGCATAGGGACGAGGTATTGGGAGAGGCGCGAGTTGTGAATGCAATCTCGAGGAATGAAGCCGAACCACCACATACATATATATATAAATATATATATTAGGGTGCTTCGTTTCCGGCGAAAGTATTTTTTTCATACTATATTGTTCATACTAAATTTTTACGTTTGTTTTACAAACTTCACACCGTAATTCTACTTAATATATATACGTTATTTCTACGAAGTTTATACGATGATTTAATGAAGTGTTGGAATTAACGCCTAACCGTCTTGCCCCATGAGTGGTGGGGAGGTCATGTTATGTTCCTGCTCCAGTTGAGATTTGAGTACTGTACCACCACTTACCTCCGATTGAGTTTTGGTAACGTGCGGATGCACATATTACTAAATACTCTTATCTTTTATTTGGTATTCTTTATTTAAAAGGCCCTACCTAATTCTGACAGGTTATGAGCCTTACACGTGTCCACTGCGCAAAATTAATAAATTAAAATTTTCAAAATTTTAAGCAATAAACAATTATTACGTTTAAAAAGAAACTTTAAAGTTCTCGAGAACATAAGTGACTAGTGTGAGGTGAACTATTTAAGTGAACTGAAGTAAATAATCAAGCTTTGAAGTTATGAAAAATTGCAGAAATGTCAGAAGAAGTGTCTTTTATTGGAGAGCTTGACCATAAATACGGTCAACGTAAGTAATATGAAAGGAAATTTTTTATATGTGAGATGTGTCAGAAGATTTAAGAGATGAGCATGAATTTTTGAGAAGTGAAAAAATACGTCCGTTACTTTAAATTAATTAATTTGGCAGAATTTTATTTGTTAACTAGGAGAGAATATTGTAATATTTCTTGCCTGTTAAAATGTTCATGTTACATGTTGTATATAGAAGTGTTGAAACCAAAGTTTATTACTTTTGAGAATCATGTAACCTGAACCGTTACACATGGTTCCAAGCGCACATGGTACCAGTATAGAACAATCGCTGGGTTGTTGGATATTTTTAAAAGACTAAGATGTGACTTAGTTATTTACTGTTTACTTTGAGAAAAATATTAAGAGTGACTTCATACGCTTATACGTTTATGAAAATTGAAACTGGTTTATAATAGAAATTTAAGCCAACGTTTAAATATTTAACTTGTATCTAAATAGACGCGGTTTATTTATCAGATTAAATTCTGAGAATTCAAATTAATTTAACAAAATTGTATACTAATGTATAAATATAAATTAAAATTGTGTAGAGTTACAATTTTTATGAGTGTGCACACAAATAAATAAAAAATATTAATAGCTATATATTTATCCGCAGAAAGTGGAGACTAGGAATTATTTAAAAAATTCTTGGAAAGATACAGGAAAGTTTTTCAATTTGACCAAAAACCATCCTGGAGAAGAAATATCACTAAGCATTAGTGGTGAGAGTGTTATTTCATGTTAAGACGCGTGAGATACCTTATCAAGCAGGTTGGTTGTAAATCATAAATTTTATGTACATAAAATATTGGGAATGAATCCAGTTAATTGGATTTTCTCACTTAAGTTCATTTGATTTACAACTAATTCTTGATAATAATGAAAAGTAATTTACTTGTACGTTTAAAATATAAATACAAGGTTTTACTTTATAATTCGTATTTAGTGATGGATGCTGTGCATTCATTTATTTCTTGAATTACTGAAGTAGTTGTATGTATAATCTTGTGTTCGGATTATATATATTGCTGCTTGCTTTAACCTGGCCATACTTGTTGTTCAGTCAACCAGGCTTAAGGCATAGCTCCTGGTCTAAGAATACTGTTAATTAACAATTAATTCGTTTAACAGATAAAAGCAATATGAACGAGGATGAGTGGAGAGCCGCTATTGAGTGGATTGAGAAACAAGAAGGAGATGGTCCTTGGGTAGTCCCACCAGGAGATGATGACCAAAATTCTGTGTCTCAGGCAGATGAGGAGGAATTATTAAGAGATGTGATTAAGAGTGGGGATGAGGACGAGAGAAAGAGATGCGACAAGGAAGGTCCTTCGTTAAACGAAACAGACTTATCCCAAGGATGTAAATTTTTACCATCAATTAAATTTATAGAATCAGTTAATCTTAATTTCAAAATTAAGTCAAAACAATTTACCGTTTCTAATATAGTTGCAAAAAATAATGAAATGGAATCGCTACGTGGTACCGCTTCACAAATTGCGGACAGTAACACTAGTTAAGACGAAGTGTTGTCTCTGGTGAGACAATTTTGCGAATCCTCTACCAATATGATGAAGCAATGCCAAGAATCTCTATTAGGTGCTCAGGCAGCTGTTGCTAAAATGGAAAAAATTCAGGGTTTGATTATTGACGAGTTCAATAAACAAAAAGATGTTTTTGTTAAACAAACAAAAACCCTCGAAGATAAAAACAATGAGATCCATAAACATATAAGAGATGTCAATAATGAATGCAGTAAAATGCATGAGCATTATCAAAAGTTAGTTGATAGAGATGAGAGCAGATCGAGCGGTGGTACTACTAGTAATGAACTTGGTGAATTGAAAAGTCAAGTCTCTAAATTAGTACAACAAGAATTTAAAAAATTAAAAGTAGATAGAAGCATTAGTGAATCTCAAAATTCTGACAGTTTGAAAAATAAAATCAAAGAAACATTAAAAGTAGAAATTATTAGTAAAGATGGGGGTATGCATCGCGATTATAAACTCACACCGAATACAAAATTTGAACATTTTTATGATCTTTTTACATCGGAATTAAGAGCTCATGAAGGTAATTGATCCGACTTATGCTCCGCGTAGAGATCTTGATACTGATATTATCGAAAAACATAAATTCAAGGTTCGAGATATTTTAATTAATCATTTAGATCAGAAGTATCATTCTCAAGTTATTGAAATAAAAGATCCGGTAGAACTTTTAAGTACGATTAAAGACCTTAAGAAAACTGAAAGTAATAATTCTTCAAGTACACTCAGAAGACTATTACATAGTATGCAATATTATCCTAATAAAGAAAAAGCCTCAGATTTTATTGAAAAATTTGAAGATGTCGTTAGAAACCACGGAAATTTATCTAGGGTTAATCCACTGTCAGAACTTGAAAAGAAAGATGCCTTTTATAGTGCTATTATGACCACCGTTTCTGATGTTCAATCAGTTGAATTCATGACAATGTCTTCAACTGGTCAAGGGCTTAGTTATGAAAAGTTAAAACTTTTCATATTACAAGCAGAAGCTAATAAAAATCATGCAACAGCGTCTGAGACTACAGGAACTGTAATGCAAGCTCATCAAAGACATGATTGCTTAGACCGATGGTATGAGTGTGACGATCTGGGTCATATAGCAATTCATTGTCCATGGAAAGGGACAGGACTGAAAAAATGTTGTGGGTATGGGCAAGTGACCAACCATAAAGCAGCTGACTGTCCTTTGAAGAAAGTGAAACAATCACATGGTGAAAGAGGTAGAAGATGTAGCCGTGGTTTCGCCAGAGAACGTTTTAACACTATAAAAAGGTCAAAAGTCTTTCAGAATACTGAAAGACAAAATTGGAAACGGAAGAATAATAAGAGAGAGTCGAAGATGCGGAAAGATTCAAACCTAATCGAGGAAGAGGAGTTCATAAAAATTTCAGAAACAATGATAAGAGGTTTCAACAGAAGTCAAAGGAAAAAGACGTGGGTGCGAATTTAACTGAAGCTAAACAAGATAAAGGTAAGATGTCTTTTTAAAATCTTCCAATTAATCATAGTCAGTATTATTTGCAACATTCTGATCTTAATGATAACAATTGCAAATTCAAAGACGTTTCTGAACAAAGTAAAATATTCACAAGATTCCTTGCTGATTCGGGTGCAACAGAACATTTAACTAATAGTAAAATAATATTCAAATCTTTTGATGAATCAGATCACGGTCAAATTAGATGCGCTAATAAGAATGAATCCGCAGATTTGAAAACGGAGGGAGCGGGTAAAATCGAGTTTTTATTAAATAATAATAAATCGATTGAAATAGAAAATGTTATATATGCAGAAGCCTTGTCTGAAAATTTATTATCACTTAGAAAATTTGCAGAGATGGGATTTAGTATTTATCTAGACAATAAAGAAATTGACATTTTTCATCCTGTTTCAAATGAATTATTTATTACTGGAGTCTATAACAAACCGTATTGGATAATAGAGTTTGAAATTCATAATAGTCAGAACACTGATGAAAATAGTTTTATAAATAGAAAAATAATTGCACATTTAACTTCAGATAGATCAAATGGTTGTAATGAAATAAGATATAAAACGAGAAGTGTTACTGTGAAAGAACTTTTAGAGAAAAGTGAAAATTCAAACGCAGGTGAACAGATACGAGATGATATCAAAAACAATATTAATTCTAGTGGTGATAATGAATGTAATGATAATGAAAGAGATGAGTTGCCAGTAAAAAGTTACATGTAGATAATAATGATTTGATTGTAGAATCGGAAAAAGTAAAATCCGTAGTAGGGAGAGAAAATAAATTTATTTATGAAAATTCAAACTTTGATACGTCTATCTGGGATAGAAAATTTCATGATATAGATGAATTACCCATTGTTGAACTATCTGAAATAAAGTCTCCATTCGATGAAAAATACAAAAGTTTTGCTAAAAATAAGAAAGCTATGCTTTGGCATGTAAGGTTGGTCATGCGTCTATTAGTTAATTAAAAGCTCTTCAAAGTAAATTCCCAGATAATGCAAATCTTAGAACCGTGATTTTCGATGACACTATTTTAGATTGCGAAGTATGTATGGTTGCGAAATTCAATAAAAGACCATTCAACTCAACGCGTCGACGGGCAACTGAACATCTTCAAATAATTCATTTTGATACTATGGGGCCTATAAGTTCAATATCTCATCCAAAAGGGTATAAATTCATTTCAGTTTTTGTAGATGATTATTCTAGATTAGCAATGGCATATCCAATGAAAGCAAAAAGTGAAACAGGTCACTGTTTCGAGGCGTTTGTAAAAAGCGCACGAAATTTGTTAGGTAGAAACGCGAAAGTCTGTTATCTGCGTACAGATCAAGATACTGAGTATACAGGGGGATAAACGCTCGAAGTATTAAAAACTCTAGGGGCAGAACATTAATTAGCAAGTCCTGATACACCTGAACACAACGGGGTAGCCGAAAGGTTCAATCAAACGATACAAAAGAAAGTAAGAGCCTACATGTATGAAGTGAAATTACTTGAAAATATGTGGGATCTTGCTTTAAGTGATGTGGTATATGCTTACAACTGAACACCTTACAAGTCAAACGATATGATAACACCTTTCCAAAGGTTTGCACCGAATCACAATTTTGACATTAATCAATTGAGACGCTTTGGTTGCATAGTATATATTAAAGTACAAAGAAAAACTGGTCCTAAGTTAAGATTCGAAGGGAGACGAGTAATTCTGGTAGGATATACACCTACTGGTTATCAGTTCCTGAAACCAGAAGAAGGAAAGTTTTATGAGAGTAGAGATGCTCGTTTTAATGAAAAACTGGTGTATGGTGATAAGTATGATAAAACTAGTGTAAAAGATTGGCCGGTTGAAGAATCATCAGTTGATAAAGAGAAGTGGTTTATTGAATTTAATAAAGATGAGTTAGAATTTTTAAAACCAGAGGGAAAGTCGAAAAGGAAGAGAGGACGACCAAAGAAACAGCAAAGTTGTTTAACAGATGCGAAAATTAATAATGGGAACTTAATTAAAGACAGTAGTTTTTCGGAAATGATTGATGTAAACGATAAAATTGATGCTAACTTATTTTTTGGTGAAAAAATAGATTGCGAGACGAGTGAAACCCAGGATAAAATTTATCATGCAATGTTAGTAGGAATTCAACAAGACCCAATATCTTTTAGAGATGCGATGGAATCAAAAGAATGGGAATTTTGGCGAAATGCTGTGAGAGATGAGCTTAATTATATGAGTAAAAATAATGTATGGACATTAATTGACCGACCTACTAGAATGAAAAACGGTAAAGGATTAAATATCATAGACTCTAAGTGGGTTTTCAAAAAGAAAATTGAAAATGACAATCAAATTAAATACAAAGCGCGATTAGTGATTCGAGGTTTTGAAAATAATAACAATTATGATCTCAGAAAAACCTATGCCCCTGTATCTCGATTGCCCTTAATTAGGTCTGCCTTTACTATAATTAATAAATATGATTTGGAGACTTGCTATCTTGATGTAAAAACCGCATTTTTAAATGGCGTTGTAGATGAGGATATTTATATGGAAATCCCAGAGGGTGTGAATGTTACACAAGAAATTAGGGAAACTATGGTGTGTAAATTAGAACGAGCTCTGTATGGATTACAGATTAGTCCTAAAAAATGGAATAAAAAATTTACTGATGTGGCATTGAGTGTAGGGTTGAAAAATCATGAAAGTGAGCCATGTTTATTTATTTGGAGAGAAAATGGAAAAATTCTTATCTTAATACTATATGTCGATGAAATTATCTTAGCTTCTAACAACTAATCTAAACTGATGGAGGTAAAATCAAAACTTAAATTTGAGATGAGTGATTTGGGTGAACCAAAAGAATTTCTGGGAATTTCAATACATCGAGATAGACAAAGTCGAGAAATCATTCTTAGTCAGGAAAGATATATAAGTAGAATCTTAGAAAAATTTAACTTTAATGATATGAGTCCACAGAGAACGCCTATGGTTACTACTCAGGTAATTAATAGAGAAAGAAAGCTGAAAGAGGAAAATATAAATGATGATGTGTTAATTACTACTGAAACAATTAAAAATTTTCCTTACAGAGAACCGATAGGTAGTTTGTTATATTTAGCCGGGGCAACTCGACCAGATATATCATATACGGTTAAGGTATTAAGTAGACATAAAATTAATCCAACTGAAAACGATTGGCGTATGGTTGAAAGAGTGTTTAGATATCTGAAAGGAACCAGAACCTTAGGATTAAGGTACACTGATGAGCGAAATGATATACAACCATACTCTGATGCGAGTTTAGCAGATTGTAAAGGATCTCGAACAACCTGTGGGTACGTAATAAAATTGTTTGGTGATACAATCACTTGGCGGACTCATAAACAACTATATGTAGCACTATCTACGTATCAAGCAGAGTATGTAGCAATGAGTGAGGTGTGTCAGGAATTGATAGCTATAAGTAATTCACTTAAGTTAATTTTGGACAGAGTATTTTATCCCATAAAACTATGGTGTGACAATTAAGCTGCCGCGTCGTGTGTGAAAACTAGTGGGAGTACTAAATTAAGACACATGACAGAGATACGAGAACATTATGTAAAAGAATGTGTAACGCGAAATTTCGTTGATGTTGATTGGATCCCGTCGAAGAATCAGATTGCTGATATATTCACGAAACCTCTTGCGTTTGACCTACATAAATTTTTTGACCGATAAGTTAATGAATGCTAAAATAGATCAATGTTAAATAATAAACAATTCTGATCCAGGAAAATAAACTCGAAGACTCACCGGATTGCCATTGTATTATTACACTTGTTAATATTAATTAAACATTGATTATCATTATTAGTAATCAGAGATATGTAATTTTATATGCTAAGAAAATATATATATTTTATATGAATTATTGTAAGAATGGTGAAAGACGGCTAGACGGGAGGGAGTGTTGGAATTCACGCCTAACCGTCTTGCCCCATGAGTGGTGGGGAGGTCATGTGATGTTCCTGCTGTAGTTGAGATTCGAGTACTGTACCACCACTTACTTCCGATTGAGTTTTGGTAACGTGCGGATGCACATATTAATAAATACTCTTAACTTTTATTTGGTATTCTTTATTTGAAAGGCCCTAATTCTAACATGAAGTTTATACGATATTTTAACCCAGTTTATCCGGTGATTCAATTAGGTTTTTATAGTATTTCAACGAAGTTTATAAGTTGATTTGATTAGATTTTTTCAGTATTTAAAGATGACATAATTGTTTAGATAACTTTATGATATTAATAAGATGTCTTTCTGACACTCATGCCGAGCGGGTATGTTCTACATAATAAAAGTTCAATTGAGATAAATTTAAATATTTTAAATACAGTTGGTGGAAATGCGATTTTCTAAAGTTAACAATCAGTATAAAAAACAGTATACCGTAAGTTTTATCACGATATTAGAACCAGTTAGAAAATGTTATAAAATAAGTCACATCATCATTTGCTATAATAAGACAATATAAACAAGTTATAATAAATATTATAAAAATTATCTTCTAATTATTATTATTGTTTTATTATGAATCAAAACAATATTTATATTTAAATATTTAATTACTTATAAAATGAATATTTTTTTTTTTTTATTACTACTGACAATAATAAATACAATAATAATAGTAATGATAATTTTATGAGACAATATTGATAATAATATTTCATGAGAATTTGATATTTATTTTGCCACTGATGAATTACCGGTGTTACGCTACAGTTAACTGTAAATATTATCAGAATTGTTATAACGGGTGACCTTGACTAGCTCGTGTCCACTAGCAAAGAGTCCCCGTTACTAAATAAATTATTTATTATATTTGGTTATTTAACTTATTAATTAAAAATTTAACTTATAGCATATATATTTTAAATTTGTGGTTGCTGGCTTGCACTCAGGTACGCGGGATCGCTCCGTCGCTGACCGGACACGCGACTGAAAAAGAAAACTTAACTCTACGGGGTTGAAGGGAAAAATAGAGAAGATGAATTACACTATAATTATAATTTTATTTAACCAAGTTTCCCTAAATAAATACAAATTCCCCGATATAATTAATTAAATTGAATTTTGCATTGACAAAATTGAGATCCCTGATAAATAAATAGGCTGGTAGAGGATGTAATATTGAAAACGAACACACTTGGAGAGAGAATGAAAACCAGCGATATAGTTGAGCGTATGTATAATCAATTCACCGTCAATGGACGACGTTGCATGACGACGTAGAACTCGATCGCAGCTAGCCAAACTCCTCGGGAGAAAAATCACCACCACGTTTTATCACTTACTAAATAAATCTTTAATAAAGAGACTTTGTCTTTAATAATTTGTACTAGTTATTATAGACTTAGAATAAGATTTTATAGTTAATTTTAAATTTACGTATAAGACGAATGAGTTGTGCGAAGCACTTAGGTTTCTGTCTAGAACTCAAGTGTTGAGTGTATCAATCTTAGGGGCGGTCAAGCCCTCAGCTGACCCCACTTTTAATTGCACAGGGGACTCACTTATAGTCTAAGATCCGGCATTAAAAAAATATACCCTCATCTGTTAATTAGATGAAACAATTTTTTATGGGTTGATTTCAATATTATGAATTTATAAAAACAACCTCTGCCACCATAAGTCTGCTGCAATTAATAATAATTAATTAATTAACAACTAATTTTTTTATAATTTTTACCTTCTCATGTTAATTACATGTAGTAAGCTAAAACCGTTAGTATTTTATGTTATATACCTTACTGTAGTAGGCACCCATCTTTATGATTGCTATACTTACCTGCAGCCAGGTGAGAAAAGGTAAATAAATGTAGCATATTTCCCTCATATGTTAATTAAAAATTACGGGCATGATTCGAAAATTAAAAAAAAATTGAATATTTTTAGATGTGGCAGTTACGTTCAAATTATCTACAGCCTTTCTAAAAAAAAGTTCAATTTTGAAAATTTAAGAAAAATATATTCTGATACAACAGCGTCATTGCGCCTGCGTCCCGGAGTAACCGCGTGTAGTTGTAAACATAACAAAGTCCAAAGCTTGCTCCGTAATACCGTAATACCACATGTTAAAACATAACCAAAAAATTGTATTGGCATTGTGAGAGAGTGATTAGTGAAACATTGTTATATTTATATTTATAAAACTAAAAAAAAATATTTATAATATATTTTAAATATTAAATTTAAAATATATTATCACGGTAAAAATTAAAAATGAAGCTGTGTTTCATGTGCAGTGAAAATGGAGATGTGTGTGACTTTGATGAACAAAAATTTGAGGATTGTTATTTAAAACTTTTATTTCGTAAAGAAAAAAAATTTAAATACGGTGATTTAAGATTCGATGTTAGAATTGCTCATGAATTTGGATACCATCGTGATTGTTTAAAAAAAATTACAGTTATAAAAGGAAAATATAAAGATGCATTTGAAGAATTTTTTGTATCACAAGAGGTATGTTGAAAAGGAATTGCTTGTATTTAAAGGACATTTATTTTCGAGTCAAATTTTAATAAAATCATTTTTTACAGATACCAAATTTTTTTATATTTTCTGGTGATCACGGTCCATCAACATCTTCCACTAATAAAGTATGTATTCTCATAAATCACGACTATAAATTTAGTAGCTATTAATTTATTTGAATAATAAAAAAAAATATTAATTGAAAAATAAAAAAAATGGACTTTTAGAAAATAAAAATAAAACTAAAAGTGTTTTTTTTTTTCACTTTGAAATTCTTAAATTATTTTTTACTCATTTTTAATTTTAAGTAATTAATTGGTCTGCTAGATTAACAATTATTTATACATATTGCAAATTATAAATTGATATATTTTTTATTTCTACTCAAAATATGATGAACATTTCAACATTTATTTTATAAATTTGTTAAATATTTTAGGAAAGAGAAATTATCGCTCCTACGCCACAGCAACTTCAGGACAATCTCACAACAGGCACAATTCCTATGGAGGTTTGCAAAGTAGTTTTTTTACATAACAAACATTTTTATTATAACATTAATAATGATCGTTATAACAATTTTTAATTGGCCATCCCATCCATTTTCAATGATAAAATTACACTGATGTTATAGTGAAAAATTTAATAGTGCAATTGAGACAAAAATAAGTATTACAAACCAAACCCGCGAAAAAATATGGTTCAGGCTGGGATCCGGATCTCTTCATTACGCGTCAAGTGTTCTAATCATTGAACTACCGAACCCTTACCATACTTGAGAGGGAGTTAAAAATTGTTATAACAGTAATTATATGTCCTATTGTTATTATTTAAAAATAATTATTCATTACTAATTATCATTATTACTTATTTTATTTTGTTGGATTCTCTGTACAAAAATCAATCTTTATTCTTATATATACTTTATTTAATTATTTCTCTTTACTAAATATTCTGTTCGAAATAATATTTCGAACAGTGTTGTATTTAAGTCGTAGTATATATATTTAAGTTGAGTTCAAAATATGTATATGTTTACTTAAGGAAAAGAAAGCTAGCATGGATCAAATTTTATGACCTTAGGTACTTGGGTCGACGAGAGATTGAGGCCCATGTTCCAAGTAAATGCAAGGCAATATGTTTTTCTTCATTTGCACTCATATATATATATATTTTGAACTTAGAGATCTTTGTTATACAAAAAGAGGAGAGGTTGTTGGACCTCAGTGTTAAATAATATTAAAAGAATAAGTTAGTCTAAGCTAAATCTCTTACGAGTGAAGACATACCCTAGAGCGCGTATTTTAATAAAAAGAAATACTTTTCATTTGTTCAATAAATTGATTTGTTTCATTCACGATTACCATACCTAAATTCCCAACAGATTATGGGCCCAGAATACGCCGTGTATTAATATCGTGAAGAATTAATTTATTAAATAAAATTAAAAACTATTAAAATTATAAAATCACCTAACTTAAACTATACTATTAAAATTTTTGAATTTTAATTTTTAAGTGTATGTGATTTTGAATAGTCAAAATAATTAAATCAAAATAAACAATAAATAATTATTTTCAAAAAAAAAAAAAAAAATTAAATTAAATAATAACTTTTTAATACGCTAAATAGTTATAAGCCTTAAATTTAAGTGTTACCTATCAAGTTTGTGACGTGTTTTTAAATAGTGATTAGTGCTGTGTTTAAATAAATTCATAATGGAAGGAAGAAGGAGCATTCCTCAATTTAATGGTGATAAATATAATATTTGGAAAGCTAGAGTTCGTGCGGTATCGCGTGAACAAAATATATTGCACGTTGTGGAGGATCAGGTTCCTGAAAAACCTGACGATTCCTGGAAAAAGGCTGAAAGAACAGCTCAAGGCATTGTATGTGAATACCTTGGAGATAAATTTATCAATCTTATAAGTTCTACTAAAACCGCCCGGGAAATACTTGAGGAACTAGATGCAACATATGAGAGAACTAGTACAGCAACTCAAGTGACAACATTTAAAATGTTTGCTTCACTAAAATTAAAAGATAATGCATCACTTGCTGAACATTTTGAAAAGTTTGATACATTATATGATAACCTAGTTTTATCGGGAGGACCGAAACTACCTGAACCAAGTCGGGTAGGATTATTATTGGCATCTCTTCCATCAGCATACCAAGCAGTATCAACAGCGATTGAAACAATGGCCGATGCCAACATCTCCTATTCACATGTGAAATTGACACTTTTGGAAGAAGAAATAAGGATCAATGAACAATATAATGATACAAGTACAAAAGTGTTAGTTGCAGAAGGGAATGATAGTGGTGTTAGGAAACATTTTCTTCCAAATAACTTTAGTCATCACAATAAAAAGAAATTTAAATACAGTCGCGTACCAATGAACTATAAGAAGTCATACGAATCACATAAAGTTACGTCTAGTGTTAAGTGCCATCATTGCGGTCGTAAAGGTCACCTCAAGAAAAACTGTTATTTTAATAAGAAGAACAATCAAGGCTATAATGAACGACAGAGAACAGTTCAAACTGTTCAAGTTATGAATCCTCAACAAACTTCAAGGATTGCATTTATGGCTGGGGATTCTTATTTAAATAATAGTGATGGAAATAAAATTATGTTTTTGTTGGACTCTGGAGCGTCTGACCATCTAACAAATAGAGCGGACATTGCTCAGAGTTTTGACGATCTTCAGAGACCAATAAAAATATCCGTAGCAAAAAGCGGAGAATTTATTTCAGCTACAAAAAGGGGTTCCATCCAGGTAACAACCAATATGGGCATTCAAGGAACTATTGAAGAGGTCCTGTACAGCCCTGAGGTCCCGTACAATCTACTTTCAGTGACAAAACTACGTAATTCAGGCATGACGATTGTGTTTGATCAGCAAGGCGTCACAATAAATAAAGGTGGTAAGACCTTAATGAAAGGTAAGCCCTCAAACAATTTAATTTATATTGACTTCATAATTGATAAATCGGAAGTAAATTCAGTTGCTCAAGTTTATAGTAGCAATAAATTAAATTATGAAATATGGCATGAAAAGTTAGGTCATATAAGTAAGAATAAATTTATAAAATTAAAAAGTCAAAATATGATTGAAGATTTAGGGCAGATAATAGGAATCACACCTAATAATAATATATGTGAAGCATGTATAAAAGGGAAACAAGCTCGATTACCGTTTAACGGTGGTAAAAATCGAGATCACGTTAAAAGACCGTTATATATCGTACATTCGAATGTATGTGGTCCAATCACTCCGACGGCTTTAAATAATAAAAATTATTATGTCTTATTCGTTGACCAACACACTCATTATTGTGTTGTTTAGTTACTTAAAAATAAATCAGACGTATTTTCAGTATTTAAAGAATTCGTTGCAAAAAGTGAAGCTCATTTTAACGTAAAATTAGTAAATTTATATATTGATAATGGTAGAGAGTATTTATCTAACGATATGAAAGACTATTGTGTGGAAAAAGGTATTAGCTATCATTTGACAGTACCATATACCCCACAATTAAATGGTGTAGCTGAACGGATGGTTCGAACAATAACAGAAAAAGCTCGATGAATGGTTACTGGTGCTAGGTTAGATAAAGTTTTCTGGGGTGATGCAGTTCTTACTGCAACATATTTAATTAATATTGTTCCTAGTAGGGCTTTGAAAGAATCTAAAACACCATATGAATTGTGGCATGGTAAAAAGCCTCAAATAAAATATTTAAAAATATTTGGTTCAACTGTGTATGTCCATAATAAAACCAGTAAAACAAAATTTGATGAGAAATCGTGGAAAGGAATACTGGTAGGATATGAACCAAATGGTTATAGGGTGTGGGATGTAGAAACTGAAAAATATGTAGTTGTCAGGGATGTTATTGTAGATGAAGTAAATTACTTGGTATCTAGACCAGGTACGAATCCGGGAGGAGTTATAAGTGAAAACTCCATAAGCGAAACTGATCTTTCTGAAATATCAAAATCAGTGCTAGATAATGATAATTTTGATACATTATCGATCGATAACGTTCCGGATAAATCTGATATGAATAACTCAGATAGTGTGAGTAAATCTGATAATGATAAATCAGATAGCTCAAAGAAATCTGATAGTAGTAAATCAGATAGTTTAAATAAATCTGGTAGTAGTAAATCAGATAGTGTCAGTAAATCTGGTAATGATAAACCAGATAGTTTAAGTAAATCTGATAATGGTAAATCAGATATAATAAATGGTCATAAAGATAATAAAATTCCTAAGTTACATAATAGGAATATATCGGAAGCCGGTTGTAGGAGGAGTGATAGGATCAGAGGCCGTCCTCAGATTTCGTATAATGAAAATAGTTTACCTGACGATTGTATGCTATCCGCTCAATCAATAATGCACAAAATTCCTAGTTCGTATTATGAAATTAAAAATAGGAATGATAGGGTTGAGTGGGAACGAGCCGTTAAAAGTGAATTCGATTCACTTCGTATTAATAATACTTGGACATTGGTACCAAGACCTAAAGATAAAAATATTGTAGACTGTAAGTGGATATTTACAATTAAAAATGACGAATTTGGAAATCCACATAACTATAAAGCTCGATTAGTGGCTAGAGGTTTTAGTCAAGAATATATGGTAGACTATGATGAAACTTTTGCGCCAGTTGCTAGAATTGCTAGTTTTAGATTTATAGTTGCATTTGCCAATCAAAATAATCTGTTGCTGCATCATATGGATGTGAAGACAGCCTTTTTGAATGGCAAATTGAAAGATGAAATTTATATGAAAATACCAGAGGGAGTCAAATGCGATAAAAATCAGGTGTGCAAATTGAACAAAGCTCTGTATGGTTTAAAACAGGCTGCACGCTGCTGGTTTGAAGCATTTGAATCTACATTAAAAGAATTAAATTTCCAAAATTCTCCGGTAGATCGTTGTATTTATGTCTTAGACTTAGGAGATGTCTTAAAGAACATTTATGTAGTATTATATGTTGATGATCTTGTTGTAGCAACTTCAGATATAAATACTATGAATAGTTTTAAAGAATATTTAATGAATAAATTTCAGATGGTCGATTTAAAAGAAATTAGATTATTTTTAGGCATAAAAGTTACAAGAACAGATAATGTAATAACATTAGATCAAAATACATACATCAATTCAGTCTTGAATAAATTTAATATGCATGATTGTAAGCCTGTAACTACGCCAGTAGAAATTAAAATTGACTATGAAGGTTTAAATTCAGATGAAAATTATGATGCGCCATGTAGAAGTGTTATTGGTTGTATAATGTACTTAATGGTTTGTACACGGCCAGATTTAAGTATATCAGTAAATATCGTAAGTAGATATATGAATAAAAACAACAAAACACTGTGGCAGTATCTGAAAAGAATATTAAGATATTTAAAAGGTTCTAGTAATATTAAATTAACATATACTCGTAATAATTATAAAGAAATAATTAGCGGTTATGTAGACGCAGATTGGGCAGATGATAAAATTGATAGAAAAAGTACAACCGGTTATTTATTTAAGTTATTCGATCATTGTACTGTTTGCTGGGCATCTAAACGACAGGCATCTGTGGCAGGTTCAACATCAGAAGCTGAATATATGGCTCTGTATGAAGCTGCACGAGAGGCACTGTGGTTGCGATCTTTAGCGGAAAGTATAAAGATATTTATATCAGGGCCAATAGTAATTTATGAAGATAACAATGGTTGTATTAGTATCGCGAACAATCCATCAAGCCATAAAAGATCGAAAAATATCGATATAAAGTATCATTTCTCTCGTGACAAAGTAGAGCAAGGTTTAATAAAACTAATCTATATGTCTACAGATCAACAGATTGCTGATGCACTGACCAAGTCTTTAGCTGGCCCAAAATTTGTGGAGTTCAGAACACAAATGGGCTTGGAATAATTTTAAGAATATATTTATGTTGTATATAATGTGTATATATATTATAGACTGTATAATTTAAATATTTAAGATAAATGGTCGGATTAGGTTTTTCTGGGTTTTCCTAATCCCTTTGCAAATTAGTTGGGCCATAATGTTCGCACCCCCAGATTGCGTGAAAGGATATGTCTTTACAATTTTTAAATTAGAAGTTAATTGATATAATAAGTTTATTGTAAAGGTATCATTTATAATTAGTATTATGATTATGTAAGCTAATTTAATTTTATTTTGATTTTATTTAAAGATTAATTTTTGAGGGGGCGTGTTGGATTCTCTGTACAAAAATCAATCTTTATTCTTATATATACTTTATTTAATTATTTCTCTTTACTAAATATTCTGTTCGAAATAATATTTCGAACAGTGTTGTATTTAAGTCGTAGTATATATATTTAAGTTGAGTTCAAAATATGTATATGTTTACTTAAGGAAAAGAAAGCTAGCATGGATCAAATTTTATGACCTTAGGTACTTGGGTCGACGAGAGATTGATGTCCATGTTCCAAGTAAATGCAAGGCAATATGTTTTTCTTCATTTGCACTCATATATATATATATTTTGAACTTAGAGATCTTTGTTATACAAAAAGAGGAGAGGTTGTTGGACCTCAGTGTTAAATAATATTAAAAGAATAAGTTAGTCTAAGCTAAATCTCTTACGAGTGAAGACATACCCTGAAGCGCGTATTTTAATAAAAAGAAATACTTTTCATTTGTTCAATAAATTGATTTGTTTCATTCACGATTACCATACCTAAATTCCCAACATATTTCGATAAAACATCGAAATGTGGTAATAAACGTAACCTTACCAACTCAATAATTAAAATAAAATAATCGGAATTTCTGATTTTTCTTTTATTTGATTGTTGAAATTTTTGTTGCAGATTGAATCTTCGACATCAGAATCTCAAGATGCAAATATGGATACCCATGATGTTACTTTAGAGACTATTTCACCAATTGTGGATGAAAGTTTACAACTGCATGATGAAAGTTATTGTAATAAATCATCTATTTCTGCACCACAAAAAAAGTCTGCGTGCATTTTTTGTGGAAGTTACACTAAAAGGAGTGGTAAAAAACAGCTGAACGTTATATACTCAAAAAACCAGTCTACTATTGATAATATGTTTGAAGCGGCTAAAGCATTTAATGATATTCGATTGCAATCCAAGCTCCACAACCAAAACACCGTACCTTATCACGCAGCATGCTTTTCTACATACTTAGTTAAATTTAAGCGCCAACCTACGGATTGTGTTGACGATAGTGAATGGCATAACAACACAGATCTTCATAAAAAAGCATTTAATGCAATAGGAGACTTCATCGAGGAAAATGTTATTAAAGTGAAGAAAGTGTTTTACTTAACGCAGTTATTATTGCGATACAAAGCGTTACTGATAGAGTTCGGAGAAGGCAAGGTTAGTTTGGCTGATTTTGAATCTTACAGAGCTGAACATTTGGAAAAAAAGATTTTAAGTGTTTTTGGTGATCGAATAACTATTGAAGCTTCAAATGGTCCGTTGCGAAAAAAAATTGTGTACAGTGATGATGTTGATATTTCCTTGTTAGCTAATGAAACAATTATTTTAGAAACAAAAAACAGTGAAAAGTTAGATGACGTTGCTTATGATTTACGGAATTGTGTAAAGACTCTTAAACGGAACAAATTACCTGAAAAATTGCGAGTAGACGATATCATAAAAGGCGAATGTGATATTCCGAAACAGCTATATGATTTTATAAGTAATCTGATTGAAGGACCGGACATGAATTCAAAAAACCCTGATGATAAGTCTGTGAAAGTTATATCTCTGTGTAGTGACATTATTTATGCTATTACTAATGGTAGAACTAAACCGTCGAAGCATTTAACTCTTGGATTAGCGATGAAGTCGTTAACAAATTCTCGAAAAGTAATTACTTTTTTAAATAGATATGGCCATACAGTTGGGTAAAATTTAGTCGAAGAATTGGAAACAGAGATGACTTATACTGCATTGGATGATGAAAGTGTTGTACCATCGGGAATTGATACAGATTCAAATCTAAGCACACATGTTGCATTCGACAATTTTGATCGTTTTGTTGATACAACAAGTGGAAAAGATACCATGCATGATACGGTAGGAATCATTTACCAATTTCGTCTACTTGATAATGATAAACCTGAGTCCACAGAAAGGGTGTCAGAGGTCAATGATCCGCAAGACGAAGAGTTAAGTTACAAGCCAGCTGGCCGAAAAAGGCGAAAATTAGAAGAAGTTCACTTGGTTGACAAGCAATTTTTTGATACACCAGATTTACATTTGAATCTGCTCTCTCCGGAGATTATCCAAAATCACATCGATGTATGCAAAGGGGCAGTTGAAATATCGAAAAGTAAGGATCTTCTGTGGATACTATCTTTAGCTAATCTTCATTCAACACCAATGTGGTTAGGGTTTAATTGCACTATTTTTAAAGATAATAGTGAACTTCAAACAGTAGAATATTTACCTCCAATAAATGACTCCCCAACTTCCAAATCAGTGGTTTTCCAAACTCTGGAATTGGCACAAAAAATAGCGGAGGAATGTAACCAAAAGCACATTATTGTAACTTATGATTTGGCCATTGCAAAAATAGCTATGCAAATTCAAGAGAACAGAAGCCCTGAATTTCATAACATTTTTGTCAATTTGGGAGCATTTCATTTACAAATGGCATATTTTAAAGCCATCGGAAAATACATTGAATCATGTGGTTTAGTTGATATTCTTGTTCAATCAGAAGTGTTAGCTGCAGGTTCGATGAATAGTTTCTTGGACAGCAAGCATTTCAATCGATGCAAAAGGATTCATTCCCTTACATCGGCTGCATTGCAAATAATACATTTGGAACAATATTTAGCTGACAGCAACGTAAGTCCGGAGATGTTGTCCCAGCATTGTGAAAATCTATATACTTCAGATGAGACATTTTATGGTTTAAACGATGCTATGGAATTACCTGATTTAATTGATAAAGTTCTTCAAGGTTACAAAAATTATTGTCAAGATACGATAAATGGGAAACATGGCAAGACAGCTCAATTTTATTTACAATACTGTGAGTTTATCAATCTGTTTCTACGATTTTCGCGTAGCATACGAAGTAATAATTTTGAATTATATTTGGATTCAATTTATGAAATGTCTGATTTGTTCTTCAGCTTTAATCAACCTAATTATGCTAGATGGTCTGTCAAGTATTTGAGTAATCTGGTAAACCTGCAAATACAGAATTCACCGCTTGTTGAAGAATTTCATCGTGGAGCATTTGGTATTAGACGAACCAAGGCTCCTTTAGCAAGATCACCGGTAGATCTAACATTAGAAAAAACCGTGAATGCAGATGCCGAAAATCAACTGACTAGGAATTATTCGGTGGATTCAATATCAGCTCGTCAAAGGTGGGCCTAGAGTCACTGCATGCGAACAAAAATTCTATCATTCGTCAAAAATAATGTTAAACTGTCTCATATTGACGATGGTTCTCATAGCTTACAAAAATCTCGTATTGCGAAAGACAGAAAAACTCTTGATGCTATTATTGAAGGAATAAAAAATACACTCAACCCCTTTGACGCTACAATAGATAAAGAAATTCTCTTCAATATAACAACTGGTCGAGCTGCTTCTCCTGAGGTTGCAAACTTTTTGCTAAATTTAAAAGCTATGGGCAGCGAACAAAAATTAAATTTTGTTTCTGAGTGTGCGTCTAATCCCGATCGATTTAAACAGAGTATAAAGAAGAATAAAATTTTGAATTTTGAGTCTCTATGTGTCTCTAAATCACAAAAAAATAGAGATAAAAGCAAAAAAGTCATTTTGAAGATGGAGCGTGATATTTTTGGTAGGTTATTAGCCGTATCTCTTGAAAAAAAAGTAGATATTGAACGCTGCTTTAAATTCCCTTTAGCACTACTACCACCAGCTCTTTTTTCATGCACTGGTGAAATGTTCAAGACAGACAAATCGAATTTAGCAAAAATTTTGAAACAAAACGTTCAACAGATACAACCTCCAAGCGTAGA
Source organism: Microplitis deprimator (assembly GCA_964016945.1). Lineage (NCBI taxonomy): Eukaryota > Metazoa > Arthropoda > Insecta > Hymenoptera > Braconidae > Microplitis > Microplitis deprimator. The sequence goes on along the minus strand of OZ024709.1, from coordinate 12,414,268 downwards.
TATTTAAATAATTGACGGATTCTACTATCTACACCAAATCGGAGCAAGTTTGCCGAAAACATTTGATAAAGTGGCAGAATCTATTCTTATCAAGCTTTGCTCAACAAGTGCTTCCGAAATTCATATTATATTTGATAGATACTTAACAGATTCTATTAAAAGCTGTGAACGCGAAAACCGTAAAGAATTTGAGACCCCTTATTCAATTAAAGGTCCACTTCAGCCCAGGCCGAACGATTTTTTGGGACACATGAAAAATTACCACTTCAAAAATGCTATCGTCAAGTTTCTGTCAGATTACTGGGAGAATGATTCTCTGATCATGGCTTTAGGAAACAAAAAAGTTATTATTACAGTAGAAGAAAAATGTTTTTCCTACTGTGTTAGTAATAATCACGTAATTAAATAAGAAGAGGTGGATTTACTTTGTCACCATGAAGAAGCTGACACCCGCATCATGTTTCATATTTATAAAGCACCAAAAAACTCGAAAATATTAGTAAAGGCAACAGATACCGATGTATTGATAGTTATTCTAGGAAATATACATAAATTTCCGGACAAAAAAATTTGGTTAGCTGGCTCATCGTCTAAAAAACAAAATAACAGAGAATTTAATTGCATCAGCTGTTCCGAGTTAGCGTCAACACTAGGTCCTCAATTGTGTCTTTCACTGCCTGCATTTCATGCCTATACAGGTTGCGATTATACTGCAGCTTTTGACAATAAAGGAAAAGCTCGGCCTTTCAAGATTTTCTCAAAAAATATTAAGTTTCAGAAAGTATTCGCGGCATTAACGGATGATGCAGACATTTTCTTGGAAAAAAAAATGGAAGCTGTTCAAGAATTTACATGTTTAATGTATGGAGTGAAAAACTGTATCACTGTTAATGATGCTCGATATAGAATTTTTCAAAAAGCTTATACGGCTGTTGAGAATGATAATAAATTATTAAGAAAAATTAAATCTTTTGATTCAACGCTAATACCACCATGCTGGAAGTCGCTGAAACAAAAAGTTTTGCGAACGATATTCGTTAACTCCATGTGGTTAAGCGCGACTGATGCGGATTGTGTTAAACTTAATCCGGAGGAGTGTGGTTGGTTTATGGAAAATCATTTGAAACCTCGATGGTTTGTTGGAGACGCCACACCGCTCCAAATTGATGATATTTTACAAGAGACATGCAATAATAATGATGATGAGAACGAAAATGAAGCAAAAAACTCAGATGATGATAATGGAGAAAATTCGCCTTGCGATAACCGAGATCTCGATGATTACGTTGCAACTTCAGATGAGTCGGACCAAGAATAAATAATTGATTTGCGCTTTACAGTTATTTTCAACATAATTTAATTGCATTAATTTTCTATTTGTCATTTGTTTATAATAATTGCACAATAATAAATACAACAAATATTTTAAACCTTCTGTTTTGAAATTTTTTAAATAATTAATTTCAACGTATAAGAATTATAATTAAGGAACTTTATAAAAAAATTTAATTATTGAAGCATCAAGAAAACTTCACGGTAAATGTAAACTATTGCTGTAATTTTTTTCAAAAGTATATTTTTTTTAATATTGCACACTATGCCGTAAATTCAAAAAATTTCATAAAAATTTGGAGCTATCTTTCTGTCTTTATCTTTCTTATACTCCAATTCTCATCTTCTCTCTCTATTCTAGTATGTTTAAATGAGTCTGTGATGCGTGCGCATGAGTTTTACGCTGTCTTTGTTCGTTGAAGGAATTGGTATTATTCTGTCTCTCTCTTCGCAATGAGCTCCCATAGCCACCGTAAATTTTTATTTTAATTATTTATCTTTGGCTGCATTAGCTTTTTATACGATAGCCAAATATTATTATGTTTAAAATTCGACACCGTTTATTATTGCACTTGGATTTTTTAATTACCATGTGAGGGAAATAAGCTACATTTATTTACCTTTTCTCACCTGGCTGCAGGTAAGTATAGCAATCATAAAGATGGGTGCCTACTACAGTAAGGTATATAACATAAAATACTAACGGTTTTAGCTTACTACATGTAATTAACATGAGAAGGTAAAAATTATAAAAAAATTAGTTGTTAATTAATTAATTATTATTAATTGCAGCAGACTTATGGTGGCAGAGGTTGTTTTTATAAATTCATAATATTGAAATCAACCCATAAAAAATTGTTTCATCTAATTAACAGATGAGGGTATATTTTTTTAATGCCGGATCTTAGACTATTACGGTTCCCTGCTGCGCGAGACTTACCCCCATCCGGTCACTGACCGGGAGACAAAGCCAGGCTGTAAAATTAAGAAATAGAACAAAGATGGAGAGACTCAACTCTCACGTCTTAAAATCAGAACTGCACTGTCACATTGTCTCATAAAATTATTACTTATATCATTATTTTTTTTATTGGCATTAATAGTACAATAAGTATTATAAAAGTTGTTAAATTTTTATTGCAAGTCGATTGTTTCGTCGTTTTCGTTATTGTAGGATCTCATGTTTTTTAATAAATCGCTCATCCAATCTTTAATTGAGACCCACCAATCATCATTCGGAATGTAAGGTAATATTTCTTCCGGCAAGTGTGATTAATCACATAGTTCTGAAATGGAAAATTAGGTTTTTAGTATAAAAGCAAATAATAAAAAAAAATTTTTTAAATATCATCAAAAAAATACAATTTAAGCTCCAAATTAAAATTTGAACTCTTAATATTAATATTAAGAGCTCATGCATCGTATTCTTCTACTTCCCATTTAAATGATATGGAAAATTTTTTTTTTAAGTTTAGAATTTTATATCTCGGTAATGGCTACAGGTGAGCCCTATATATATTTTTGTAGAAAATTGAACTTTCTACAAAAAAGTTCTCATTTATAGATAAGTTTAAATGTTTCAAAGTAATTTAAGGTCAAAGTTGAATTTGTTATAAATTTTGCTATTTTTTTTTCGACTGTTTCGGCAAGGCTATCAGTCTTATAACAAAATGTTGTTAGAACTGTTTTGTAAAAAATTTTATTCCCTAAAAATTATCTTCTACAAATTTTTCGATACTCCGCATTGCTTTCTAGCTATTTGCATTTCAATGTCAAGTTCTTGAAATCGGTCAGAACACGATTTTGTTAAGAAAGTTGATAATTAAATTTGAACAACAAGAAAGTAATGCGGAATATCGAAAAATTTGTAAGAGATAATTTTTAGGGAATAATATTGTCTACAAAACAATTCTCCCATAGTTGTAACGGGGTAAAATTTAAATAATTCAAATTAAAATTTAATTGAATTTCCCGCGGTTGGTTATTTATCCTGAGCTGACAAAACACGTGGTCTAGCTTATCGACTTGTCCCCGGGCGCGCCAATTTAAGGGGCTTGTCCTCCATATTCAATTAGAAAGTAAATTGGAGTGGTTAATTTTCCGTTAATTGCCGAGTAGTCGCGAACTTAGCTTTGATAAGTGAGTGAAAAAGGTGAAGAGACACACAGTCGGACAGACCGGCAGATCATACAGACAAGTTACCGCAAGTGAAAATCAGCAGGTAATTATACAAGCTTGGGAGAGGTTAAGTGGGACCTTCCAGATGATATATGTCTTTTGAGTAATTAATTCTTGTATTCAGCACGAAGCCGATGCAATTAAATTTACTTGACTAATTTCTCTAACGAGCCAAATTACGGTAAATTACGGTAATCTACCTTAAAATTCCGATTTACTGTAATTTACGGTGGTTTTACCGTAAAAATACGATAACCCACCGTAAAATACGGTAATACGCAGTAAATGACGGTAACTCGGTGATCCGCCATAAAAATACTGGCTTACTGTTATTTACGGTGGCTTTACCGTAATTTACAAACGATGGAGCGTTGTTCTGTAATTCATTGTTAATATTTTACGATGGATTTTGCAATCGTATCTCTGTGAAATTATCGTATTTTACGGAGGCTGTAACGTAATTTACCTATTTTACGGTAAATTTACCATATTTCACTGTAATTGTCTACCGTAAGTTACGGTCGTTTCATTGAATTTCACAAAAGATTCCGCGTTGTTCTGTTGTTGATGGGGACTATTTTACGATGGATTTTTCACTTGTAACACAGTGAAATTAACGTATTTTACGGTGAATTGACCGTAGTTTACGATTGATTATCTACAGTTCTAAGAATTAAATTTAGAAAAAGCTGAAACAGCTACTAACATTCAATCGAGAATCAAACAAATAATGAATGGGTTTTGGACCGATGAAGTAGCGTCAAAGCTATGTTTGAAATCAAGGGCCAATCAATCCAATGTAATAGAAGCTGACGCACGTGACTTAGCATCCATAAAAGGAAAAGTAGTGTAATTATTAATCAATATAATGGAAAGTAAACTTTTGATGTTTCGTCCTTCAAACGTTTTAAGTTTTCTCGGTTTTTAAGACTTGAGACCCTTTAATGATTGAAAAATCGGTCTATCGGTTGACCCTGTGGGCCAGCCCCAAAACTTTCCGCTGTTTTCGAGCTTCTTGAGCTCCAAAATATTGTTCCGAATACATTTTCGAGCTCTTCGAGCTCGAAAATACTTTTGTGTAACGGGGTGGAATGCTTCCACTTTGCGTTTAAATTCGAATTTTAACTCGCGCCAAGAGAACGGGCCTCCTCCTTCAACAACTGTCAACATTTGAGAAAATACAGTCACTGACGCGCCGGGGTCGCTACGGTCGAGTCTCGACATTTGGTTTTAGGGGTTGGTCAACCTGAGTAAAGAGGTACGAGGCCCAGAGACGACGAGCTGTCGCTCTCTTGGCTCGCAGCAACCGCAGTGGACGGACGTGTTCTACCACTACCATCTTGGTTTTCGACTACCATCTACTACTACTACTACACGTGCTGATATTATATTCGTAATGGGCCAAGAGCATATAAGCCCAAAACTCGTGGAAGCTTATTTTACTTAAGTTTATTTAAGTTTAATTTAATTAATCTATTATATTAATAATTATTGTGGATTGGACCTGGTGGATTTAGAAAAGATTGGAATGAATTGGTGGACTTGGAAGGACTGGTTATGGTTTTGGTCATGGAGGAAAAGGTTCGGTGGAAAGAAGGACTGGTTTGGATTGGAATTTTTGGAGTAAGTGAGTCGAGTCGTTTTATTAATTGTCGGGTTAACTATTTTATTTGTTAAATAATATTTTATAATTAAAGAGTCGTTATATTTAATTAAGTTAGTCGAGTCAGTTTTGTTAAAGTAAGTCGAGTCAGTTTCATCAGTAATCTATATTTATTGTTAATGGTTTCATTCATTTTTTATTTGTAAAGCGACTTCGTTAAATAAATGCCATAGTTTCATTTGTCAATATTAAATTTATACTTCATGAATTAATAACAACCTTCCTGATAAGTTAAGTATAAGACCTCTCTCTAATTTTATTACTGCGTGGTCCAGTACGGGGTTACCCTCGTCCTGAGATTACTGAACATAGCTGGACAGGTACGTAAGACACCTTTAAGTTTCACACATGTGTGGGCCCTTGTTTTATTAAGACCACATTTAATTATTAAAATAAGTGGACTCATTACATTTGTATGCCGTTATTTTCGAAAAAATTCGTTTTTATTTCTAGACAATAAATAGAATATATTGCCGATCCTAACCCTGGTGGTTCTATTCTTGACGAAATGCTTAGTGAACGCAATTATATGGCTGAGAAGATCGTGTTTGTTTGAGATTATGAATACCCTATCGGTCCATGAATTTTAAATGCTTTTTCAATGTCCAATGAGGCTAGAAGGACGTGTCCGTGGAGTATAAGTGCGTCACATATCTCAGCTTCGAGGTTTGTTAGATAATCAACTGTTGATCGTATATTGCGTCCTCCATATTGATGTGGTGAAAAAAAATTGACTTGTACTATGCGCCACCGGAGTCGTTCGGCGATCATTTTCTTCATCATCTTGCAAAGATTACACGTTAATGCAATAGGTCTGTAACTAGTAGTATTAGCCTGGTTCTCAGAGCAAGTATGATTTAGCTCTGTCCGGTAAGTTGCTGATCATCGCATTAGGTATGTCATCGGGTCTGGGGTTTGTGTTGCCACCCCTGATTAAACAACTGAATTCGACCGAATTCAAAATTTTAATTCTGTTATATTCTGTCGAATTCTGCAAAACAGAATTCAACGGAATTGAAAATTTGAATTTGAATTAAACAGAATAAAACCGATTTAAAAATTTCAAATTCGTTTTAATTCAGTTTAATTCGGATTCAGAACCAGATATTGGAGAATTATTTTCGAATTAATCAGAATTAAACCGAATCGAATTATTTAAATTCGTTTTAATTTGGACAAATTCTGGTTTTCCTGCCGAATTAGACAGAATTTATTTTTAAGTTAGGTACCGATTTACCAGCATTTATCTGAATTAAATAGAATTTAAAATTTAATTCTGTTTAATTCGATCGAATTCAGTTGTTTAATCAGGGTTAAGACTACATTCATCAATATTATGATTATTTCTTTTAAAAAAATTACAAAACTTATTTAGGTTAGTTCGATTTCGATTTTTGATTTGTTCCGATATTTCACGACTGTTTCTGTTATAATTTTTATTAAATTGTTGATATGGATTTAAATTTTGAACTTGATGATTATTTTGGTTAATTGTAGTATGTGGGTTTGGGTCTTGGATTGCGAAACAATTTTTATTCAAATTATTATCGAATGGTTTGAAAAGTTTATTTATATTTTTCATTTGCTGTAATTTTTGTTCCGCTTTAATTGCTGCAGTAGCGGCTGTAGCAAGATCCGCAAATTCGTCATTGTGTAAAAATAAAGCAAGTTTTGGTTTTAAGCCTGAAATAAACGCTTGTATCGCGGTTTCTTTAGCTAAAATTATTTTTTCATCTTTACTATTGCCGCCTGTATCTGCGATTTCTGAAAAAGTATTTTGTAAATGTTTATTTACTCTATGAGAAAAGTCCATTACACGTTTGTTCGATTTTTGTTATAAGTCATTAAATTCTTCTAACCAAACTGAAACTTGTTTGCTTAATCTAAAATTCAAGTTTAAAAATACGATAAATTCGTCTATTGTTTTTACGTTTGAGCCACTTACTCTAATTAAAGGTTCGCCTTCACATTTGGATTTTAGTATTCTGACGAGCGCGTCTACGTTTATTTCTCTTAGATATTCTTTTGAGTCTTTGCAAGCCTGTATAAATGATTCTACTGAGTAACTTATACCATCAAAGTCTGGTATAGTTTTAAAAAATTCTTTATAATCAAATTTATTATTTGCAATTAAATTATTTGTTAAATTAAGGTTGGGAGGTAATTGGTGTGAAGCACCTACGGGTGGATTTCTTTCGAAATATGTTTCGAACTGTTGTCCAATAGCTGCCTGACAATTTTCGTCAAATTTATCTTTCATCTCAAGTTTTTCTGCTAGTAATTGTTGGATTTGAGTTTTTAACGCTATTACCTCATTTGCGTTTCCGTAAGGGAAATTTCCATTTAGTCTACTTCCTCTAGTACTAAACTTTATGGCGAAAAATTTCTGGAGTCAAAAAAAATTGAATAAAATAGAGAAAAATCTGGTGAATCTTCCGGTACAAAAACCTAGCAAAAAAAGTTGTAATTTTTTTTTGTTATTAACAAAAACGTTTTGCAAGTAACGCCTCAATCTACTTTAACGGAATACTGGATAAAAATTTTTCTCATGCAGTTAATTAAATGTACAAAATAAAATAATTCAATCTTTTCTGAATCGTTCGGTCACAAAGTTTATAGGAAAATGTTAATTATTAATAATGAAAATAATTATTTAATTTAATCAAAACAAAAAAATTCTAGCCTAACAGCCACCGTTTGTACCGACGTGGCTGCGCATATCCATAGTGGGGAGAAGTTGCGCGCGTCACCACGACATATTTAAAATTCCAAGCGCGTGAATTATTTTATTTCAGGCAATTATTTATTTTAATTTTATAAATTCACGGATTAATGATAAATATTCGTTACAATTGATAAAATTATTAAAAAGTTTTTATGGATACTGATGTAAAATATAAAATATTAAAAAAGTAGCAAGCAAATTAGAAAAATAATTCTCGAAAATTTTTCACGAACATTAAAATTGTAATTTTGAATTTGTGTACTAATTAGAAGTCTCATTAAATTCTCATAAGCTTAATTGCTAAATAATTTAAAATAGTTAGAACTTATTATTTTTTCTTTTATTCATTGAATCTGTTTCCCTCTGAAACGGATATAATAAACGAATTGTGACTCAGGTCAAATAATTTATTTTATTTAAAATAAAATACTTTTTTAAAATAACAACTTTTTTCAAAATATTGTTACCGTATATTTTATTGATTTTAATAATTTTATTAATCGTAACAAATATTTTTCATTATTTAATTGAATTTATAAAATTAGAATAAATAATTGCCTGAAATAAAATAATTCACGCGCTTGGAATTTTGAATATGTCGTGACGAAGCGCGCAGCTTCTCCCCACTATGAATATGCGCAGACCACATCAGTACAAACGGCGGCTGTTAGGCTAGAATTTTTTTGTGTTGATTAAATTAAATAATTATTTTCATAATTAATAATTAACATTTTTGCATAAACTTTGTGACCAAACGATTCAGAAAAGATTGAATTATTTTATTTTGTACATTTAATTAACTGCGTGAGAAAAATCTTTATCCAGTATTCCGTTAAAGTAGATTGAGGCGTTACTTGCAAAACGTTTTTGTTAATAACAAAAAAAATTACAACTTTTTTTGCTAGGTTTTTGTACCGGAAGATTCACCAGATTTTTCTCTATTTTATTCAATTTTTTCTTTGACTCCGGCAATTTTTCGCCACAAAGTTTAGTACTAGAGGAAGTAGACTAATTGTTTTGATGGTCATTTTGATTTATATGAATATTTTAAAAAACAGAAAAAAATTTAACAATATAATTGACTTACTACTTAGTTGTTTACAGGTTTGAATGTCAGACGAGTCGGTACGGAGATCTTTGTTGCCGTCGGAAGGTTGATGAAAACGTTGAGCAGGAATATGCGATGACTGTAGATTTCTCTGCTATAATTGTGCTTGAACTGCAACCGTCGGGCGTCGTAGATGATGTTTGTAGTTTTAATCTATTTCAAATTTTGACTCTTCATTAACTTCAAACACTTGAATTTTATTTTTAATTCACAAAATTTTTACTTTTTTTTTTCTTTATGTATCTGACTTTTATAAATATATATTTTTTCTTTATTTATTATTTAATAAGAGCAGAAAAAAAAAATTTTAATTTCAGATCTTGGATAATAAAAAAAATTTGTTGAATTTTTAATTTAAATGTTCAATATTATTATTTTATTTTTTCTTTATGATTTTATTTAAATTATTTATGAATTTTTGATTTAATTTATTTGAATTTTTATCATTATTTATTTTACTTACTTCTGTTACGTTCCCGTGATATTTTATTGATTAAATTAAATTAATTATTTTTAATAAATTAATTTTATGCAATATAACGGAAATCGGTTACGATAAGAGAGTCGCCGTGGCTTGCGGGTAGTCAAAACAGATGATGATGCATGAGACCCGGACCACGACGATTCTCTCATAGGAAACCTGAGATGCAGCGTCAACGTTTTGTCAATTCTGTTGAATTTATTATATTTTTATAACGATTAAATAGTGAGTCTTACGAGAGAGCTCATGGAGCTCGAACCTCTGCCCTTCATAAGTAATTAATAAACCATAATTAATCCTAAATTAATTCAACCTTATTTTGGGGTGCCAATTGGCACCCCCAATATTTGCACCTACACCATGACCTGCCATAGCCCTATTAATACCCAGGGACGAGCGCTTACTAGCAGTTCCACCCTGTCCTATAACCCTGAGCGCTCAACAGCAGTTCGGGTTTCCTTCAAGTTTCCTGCCGATTTTCCATCCATTCACCTGCTATAATGAATATAAAAATATGGAGTTGGAACCGGCATCAAAAATAAACTAAATCGCGAAAATAAAATAAAAAACAATAATTAATCGAATAATCGACGACCAGGGCCTACCGGGGGTCTATCGATACTCCAATGAGGCCAAACCTGGATAAAGTGAAATAATAAAAAATTATTTTTATTTTTAATTAATTTGGGGTAATTCCCAAAACGTAACAGTGGTGCTGTGACCAGGATGGTCTTAGATTATTCATGATTATTAAAATTGAAAACTTTGTGACCAGCGATGATCAATGATGATAAGTGAAATTTAATTTTTCAATTACAATTTTCGCAAAGGAACAATTATGATTATTTGTGAACTTAATCATTTTAAATTTTGGTGAGGTGAATTGAAACTACTATTTAAATTCATTCATAACTAAAAATATTTGTGAAATGACATTTATTAGCAAAAATAAATTAAAATTAAAAGTTAATGAAAATAAATTTATAAATCATCGAAATTTGTAAACCTGTGGTTAAACGTGAATTAAAAAAATATTATGAGACGTCGCATGTACTTTTGACTTTAAACTTTTATTAGTTTATTAGTGAACCTCAACTAGGTATTTTATATTACAAGCGTAATAAAACTGTGAAAATAAGTGAGACAATTGCTGAATATTAATACTATTATTAAATATCTAATAGTGAATTTGAATCATAAGTATATTCAGATCGAATATTATGCAATGCAGTGATGATTCGAATACTCTTCAGTGCAGTGATAATTTTAAAATTTCTTTTGGATCAGACAAACGATTGGAATCTCACCAAACGTAAGATTATTCTTATTAACAATACGTTTTAATTCACACATTAGTGACTGATTGCCGTCGGAAGATGTAAGTGCACGCAGAAGCCAATACTGTTATCCAATATCCTTAAAGATTTAATTTTGGAATACATTACTCAAGTAATTACAAGTGAAAGTATTTTAAAAGTGTTACTACGGAATTTAACTAATTTATCGCGAGTTTATATCAATATCTGCGCGATATTATTAAATTTTAAATTTTATATGTGGAAAATATTTGTTATTTTTCTAGAACTAACTATTTAACCGCTAGACAAATCACTATATAAATATTATAATTGAAAATAATTCAAAATAATGATTTGTAAATTAAAAATGTTGCTACGGACTTTAAACAATTTTTCGCGAGTATTGTGCGGAAACATTTGTTTATTTTATTGAACTCATTAACTATTTTGTGACCGTTGGACGAATTACAAAGAACATCATAGTTTTAAATAATAATTATAATTTTAGAATTTTATTATTTTGTTCAAATTAATTTTCAAAAATTCATTATTTTTATATTTGAAAATTAAAAGTGTTGCTACGGACCTTTTTTAACTTATATCGCAAACGCATTTGTACGCGATCAGATATGATAATTTTTATTATAAAATATTTACATTATTGTAAAATTGTTGCTACGGAGTTTTAAAGGTGTTTTCGCTAGTATATTTAAATATATTACGCGATAAAAATTATTTTATTATTATTATGAGAAATAATACTGCGCGAATATTTTAGAAAATGTTTTAATTATGTTTTATTGTGTGTCAATTTATTTTTCAATGGGATCAGTCGAGATTCTCGTCGGTGATTTAGCGAAGAGTATGTCCCGGTATACTGTAAAACCAAGACGTAGTCGTTATATCACGATCAGGTCTCAAAGCTGATCTCAGTTAGTTTCAAATGAAGCATAATTAAAATATTGTTCCACCGCTGGTCTTTGTAAATAAAAATATAGATTAAAACAGAATATTTCATACTATGATTCGCGACAACACCTTTACAATTAACTTTGAAAAATTAAAATTCCGAATTTATATTTATTTAAGTTCAAATAAATGTATTGTGAACTTAGTTCAAATTTATGGGAGCATCAATATGGATGCCTCCTTGAAAATGCATAGAAAATTATGCTTATAATAATGGACATTGGAATATATTGTAACTATTCGCAATGAATTATCAATGTAATGTTCCGATATCGGAGACGGAACTCCAAATGGAAAGACAAAATCGTTTACGGGATCGATTGCTTACGTTTCGGGAACAAGAATCGAGCAGATGTAGAACATTACCGGTAGTAGAATCGGAATCTATAAAATTAAAAGCCCGTCTCTCAAAGGAGACTGCGATGGGCGAAAAACAAAGTTATTTACGGGCTCGATTACTTGCATTTCGGAAGCAAGAATCAAATGAATATAGGACTCTACCTATAGAAGAATCCGAATCTAGAAAATTAAAAGCTCATCGAGCAAATGAAGTCGCGTTAGGCGAATTTCAAAAGAATTTAAATTTCAGAATTAATTTTGACAATTTGAATGGATTAAAAGAATCTTCTGATTTTGAAACTGTCGATGTTAAGGCAGTATTAGATTCAAATAAATTTGAGCAGGGAAACGTGCCACCTAAAAATGATTTAAATAGAATTTCATGTGATTTGAAGCCAATGATTGGTTTTAATTGTTTAAATAGTAACAATTCGAGTCACGCGCATGTCAATAAGGAGCTGCCTGTACTTGTTATGTCAGGAGTTCATTCGGTTCGGTCTGCTCAATGTTTATTGAGAGCCGAAAATTTAAATAACCGGGTTGACGAGCTTGTTGTTGCCGCAATCACGGAAAATAAAATTATGCCGATCCAAGCCAGTAGAGTCTTTGAGATCGGGCATACGTGTGAAAATGACCGCGTTGACTTATTGAATTTAAAAACAATTAAAAATAAAGAACTACTTTACTGCTCAGTGAAGAGTAAAGTAGAAAATAATTACAGTCAATCATTGGGCTCAAAAATTAATTCGTCATCGTGGGTTGTTTCAAAAGGAAACAATCCACAAAATGATAGGCAACGTACGTTTCATAAACATTATTATAATAATGTAAACAATAAATTTAGTGGTCCTACGTTTTCAGGCTCAAATCCTATAGAATGCATATATTTTATGATATTATATATGAAGTATATAGCCGATCAATTAATAATAATTAAAAGTAGCTCGCGATTTTGTCTACAATTGTTCAAATTTGGAAAATATATCTTCAAGTTAAGATTGAAAAAACCTCCGGATAGATATAAATTATCGAAGATTAAATTTGATGATAAAAACACTGAATACTTAAAAATAGGCGCTAATCGGAACCGAAAAGGACTAGATATTACAGATTTATTTTTGATCTTATTAAATATAAAGAAATCAAAAGATTATTTAATGTTAATGTATAATATGAATTTTATTTTCTTTGAAGCGCTATTAAGTCTTTGTATACGACTTCATGAAACTGATTTAATCCGATGGTGTAATTGGGTTGACTGGACAAATTTTGAATATCACTATCGGAGCCTGACGGAAGAACACCGTGGTGTGAAAAATAGATTTTCAACATCAATCAACAACGGTGCTTCCAGCTTTACGTATGATGTCAAGCCACCTACGATCGGTTCACTCACGTGTATAAATATCAAATTTATACACGTCGAGTTATTTACTCTTATTAACTTTAAAGACTTCTACTGTTTAGCAGAAACAGTTGGAATGTCGAGTTCAACTACGTTTATCAACGCCTTAAAGGTCGTCGCCAAGTCAACGAGGAATCAGGGTTTCGATCTCGAGAAATGAAGATTAGGATACTAGTCAGCCGATCCAATCAATCACAGTTATTATATTGACCACCGAATTAAATCAGTTAAATGAAAGTACGTTATTTTTACTATTTTGTTAAAATTAATTGAAATTCATACTATAAGATGTTCAAACAAAAAAAAAAAATTGTAACCGACTTATGTCGGGAGGCATTGAAAAGTGACTTTAGATTACATAAATGACTTAAGTCATAAAAATAGTAATAATTTTAATTACTTAAACATTATATAATTATGTACAAAAGTAGCGCATCTCAGGTTTAGGTTAAAATTGAAAGCGAATAACTTCATTAAGCAATTTTGATGATCAAACTTTGGTTTATATAGAGTCATTTAAACATTGAACTTGAGTTTATATAGATTCATTCATACATTCAATTTTAGTTTATATAGAGTCAACTACACATTCTATTTGGATTATATCGAGTCATGAATTTTATTTTCAGTCGTAGCGTTATTCGTTTGAAACGCTGCGACTTGCTTATGTCGGGAGGTGTTACGTTCCCGTGATATTTTATTGATTAAATTAAATTAATTATTTTTAATAAATTAATTTTATGCAATATAACGGAAATCGGTTACGATAAGAGAGTCACCGTGGCTTGCGGGTAGTCAAAACAGATGATGATGCATGAGACCCGGACCACGACGATTCTCTCACAGGAAACCTGAGATGCAGCGTCAACGTTTTGTCAACTCTGTTGAATTTATTATATTTTTATAACGATTAAATAGTGAGTCTTACGAGAGAGCTCATGGAGCTCGAACCTCTGCCCTTCATAAGTATTTAATAAACCATAATTAATCCTAAATTAATTCAACCTTATTTTGGGTTGCCAATTGGCACCCCCAATATTTGCACCTACACCATGACCTGCCATAGCCCTATTAATACCCAGGGGCGAGCGCTTACTAGCAGTTCCGACCTGTCCTATAACCCTGAGCGCTCAACAGCAGTTCGGTTTTCCTTCAAGTTTCCTGCCGATTTTCCATCCATTCACCTGCTATAATGAATATAAAAATATGGAGTTGGAACCGGCATAAAAAATAAACTAAATCGCGAAAATAAAATAAAAAACAATAATTAATCGAATAATCGACGACCAGGGCCCACTGGGGGTCTATCGATACTCCAATGAGGCCAAACCTGGATAAAGTGAAAATTATTCTGTCTGATAACAGATAAGCCAGAATGTAACACTTCCCAAAACGTAACACTTCAATTCTCATTTAACTTTTCACTTTTGTTTTACAATTTTACTTTTTTTTTTTTTTTTTTTTTTTATTATTTAGGAAAAAAAAGTTTCCGATATCGATAAAAAAAAAATTTAGTAATAATTTTTTTGTGTTGCTCAATTTCACTTTGAGAACTTGGTGTTAATTTTCCGAAAAAAAATTTTCGGATTTTTGAGATTTTACCAGTCTATTTAGGGGCTGTTCGAATTAGTCGCTGCCACCAATTTTATTAGTATATTAAGTTGTTACGTCCTGGTTGATGTTTTGGCGCTGGCGTAGTTGAACGATCGATTTAAATTGGACGTAATGAAAACTTACATATAATTATAAAAAAAGGCCATTCGGCAGCCGAAATTAAAGGTAGATTTTCCAAATAATCTATATAAAAAGTTTTATACATACATATCTTGTGATATTATGTATGTATAGAGAACTTCAGATAGTTGATTTGACATAGCATTATACAGGTAATGTACAAAACTATCCTTCGCATAAATGGAGTATTGAAATTTTAATTAGTATGAGATCATAATTGTAATCGCTGTCACAATGGCAAGACCAGTTTTAATTATGGGACGTACAGGTACGATTGAAACATCATAAATAATAAGAGAAATACTTTCAAAATATGAAATAGCTGTGAAATTTACAGGTTAATTTGTTCACAATAAAATACATGTGACAAAATTGTATTTTAATGGGAAATGCATACATTATGTGGTATGAAAACCATATTTTCAATATATTTTGATTCCATTAAAATTTTCAGGGCTATGAAATTATTGGAAGAAATAGTCAAAACATAAAGCTTAAGGTCATCAAATTAAGATTATTAGACAGGCTTTCAGATACTTTTTACGGAAATTATTTACGAATGTTAGTTTTTTAGTTACATAAGCTTTAACAGTGATTAAAAACTGATTTTTTCGAAAAATCATGAAAATTTTAAACAGCCATAATTTCAAAACTATTTTCGCGATTCAGCCCATCTTCGAACTTGATCAAGGTGATCGCCTATAGAATAAGTGTAGAAAATTTCATTGATCCGATAAGAACTGTAAGTGCTATCGTAATGACAAGACCAGTGATAATCATCGGGATTAGAGGTACATTTGATACATCATAAATAATAAAAGAAATACTTTTTAAATACAAAATAGCAATTAAATTTACAGGTTATTTTGTGCACAATAAAATACTACTGATGAAACTGGATTATGATGGAACAAGCATAAGTTATGTGGAATAAATACCATATTTTCAACATTTTTTGATCCCATTGAAATTTTCAACGCTATCAAATTATTGGAAGAAATGGTCTAAATATAAGGTTTAAGGTCACAAATTGAAGCTTATTAGTCAAGCCCTAAGATACTTTCTACAGAAATTATATATGAGTTAGTTTTAAAGTTATATAGACTTTAAAAGTGATTAAAAACTGATTTTTTCGAAAAATCGATGAAATTTCAAACAGCCATAACTTCTAAACTAATCGACCCATTCAGCTTATCTTTGAACTTAACTGTGGCAATTACACATTAAATGAGCGTAGAAAGTTTCATTAAGATCGGATAAGAATTGTAGACGCAATCGTGTCCTCAAAAGTCCGTTCTATTACATAAATATATATGTTAAATATATATATATATATATATATATATATATATATATATATATATATATATATATATATATATATATATATATATTTAGTGGTCGAGGTAATATTATAAACAATTAAAACCAACTAATATTTATGATAAACAAATGTTTTATTTATTTAACGAGATTTAACGAAATTAACACAGTAATAGAAAGTATACCGAAGAGTGCTTGGATGCGTGTGTGCAGTCTAGCGGTATATCACTTATTATGTCTCTACGAATAAGGTAGAGACGGAGTATGGAAAAATCGATGTTCGGCGTAGATTGCCGAATATCATCGATCGCATATCAGTGTAGCTACGCTACAGAACTCCCTTTGTTTTTTTTTTTTTTTAAGTTTAATACACCATAATTAAAGTAATGGAATATTTACAAATGATATGAATAAATAAATAAGTAAATGAATGAGTATAATACAGTGGTGAATTGTTACTTTCTAAAAAAAACTTTTATATAAAAAAAAAAAAATTTTAAATCGCGTAAATTTTTAAATGTTAAACCGGACTCGGCGTTTTTGGGTCTCGGTTGCTGTGTTATTCGGCTGAGAGTTTGTTATCAACATCGTCGTGTTGATTGGATTCGCCTCGTAAATCGGCTTCAATCTGTCCACTGAAATAGCGATTTGTCGTCCACGAAAATCGACGATGAACGATTTGTCGTGTCGGGTTATTACACGATATGGACCTTCGTACGGCGCTGGAAAAGATGGTCCAACCTGGTCATTCCGTATCAGTACGTGACTGCAAGTACTAAGGTTCCTGAAACAGAAAACAGAATGCTTGCCTTGACGCGACATTTTGGCCGGTGCCAATGAATTGCAATGACGTTTTAAGGTATTGACGATATCGTGAGGTGTAATTTTATTACTGGGAGTGAGTAAATCACCAGGCAAACGAATTGGCTCACCATACACTAGTTCAGCCGGAGTCGTCTGGATATCGTCTTTTCAAGCAGCGCGTAAGCCGAACAAAACGGCTGGTAATGCGTCATACCACGACTCTTGGTGACACAAAAGTGCTGATTTCAGCTGACGATGTAAACGTTCGACGAGACCGTTAGCTTGCGGGTGATACGGCGCAGCATGCAGGTGTTTTATTCCATACATTTTCATTAGCGATTGAAATAACGACGATTCGAATTGCGGACCTTGGTCCGAAGTTATGCGTTTCGGTGCTCCGTGGCGTGAAATCCAGTGCAGCGATAGTGTATGTGCTATTGTCTCTGCAGTTCCATTGGATAACGGGACAGCCTCAGGAAATCTTGTGAATCGGTCGATGATCGTCAAGCATTGATTGAAGCCTCTTGATGTTTTTAAAGACACAAAGTCGATGTGTATGTGCTCAAATTGTTCAGTTGGAGGTTCAAAACTGGCGATCGGTGATGACAGTAGCTAAGAAAATATAAATAACTAATCCGACATAAAAATATGTTTAAAAAAAATAGAAGTTTAGCGTGCAGATTTAAAGCTGCTTGTAAATAAATACAAGTCTGTACTGCTCGGATGAATAAAGAGTGTTATTTATGGCACAGTGTTGTAAAAAATTTTTAATAATTTCAAAGTGGTACAGTATTCTAGCTGGCAATTTTGGTCACGGTCTCGCTGAAGATCGCGCTGAAGGTCGCTCTGGAGGTCGCACTGAAGGTATTGTTGTAGGACTTTCTGGCGATCGCGCTGGAGGTCTCGCTGAAGATCGCGCTGGCTGTCTCACACGAGATTGCGCTGAAGGTATTGGTGCTGGTCTCACTGGTAATTTTATTGAAGATGGCGCTGACGGTTTTGCTGAAGATCATGCTTGAGATTGCGCTTAAGGTATTGATGCTGGTCTCACTGCTAATTTTATTGAAGATAGCGCTGACGGTTTTGCTGGAGATCATGCTTGAGATCGCGTTGAATGTAGTGGTGCCGGTCTCGCTGTTGATTTTGTTGGAGATGGTGCTAACGGTCTTGCTGGTGATCTTAATCGAAATTGCGCTGAATTCATTGCTGGTGGTCTCGCTGGTAATTTTGCTGGAGATCGGGCTGACGGTCTTGCTGGAAATCGCACTGCAGGTAAAGCTGGAAATCGTGCTGGCTGTCTCGCTCGAGATCGTGCTGAAGGTATTGCTGGGGGTCTTGCTGGAGATCGCACTGCAGGTATAGCTGGAGATCGTGCTGAAGGTCTTGCTGGAGATCGCACTCGCAGTCTTGCTGGAGATCGTGCTAAAGGTATTGCTGGAGATCGTGCTGAAGGTATTGCTGGGGGTCTCGCTGGAGATCGCGCTGAAGGTATTGCTGAAGATCGCGCTCCTGGTCTTGCTGGAGATCACGCTGACGGCATTGCTGGCGGTCTCACTGGTTAGTCCAAGAGTTCCATCTGGTTGAAGTAGACAACTACGAATTTTTCTAAATTTTTAGTCGTTAGAGATTGACGGTTCGAACGCAGTATACTTTTAAAATTGGAAAAGAATCGCTCGACCTCGCAGGATGTCATTGGCGCGTATCTCATACATTGAATGTCAGCATTGTTCCACCCATTTGGAATAACTTGATTGGGTGCTCCTTGTAAACTTCGACATATATTTAATAAATCTATCGAAAATCTAGTGTTGTTTAAAAGAACGTTTTCAATTTTTAGTTTGATGTTTTCAGGAATGACTGGATTTCGATGGATAGTCATAGCAACATCAGTGAAAATACGAGCAGATTGACGAAGCGAGATTCCTCGTCCTTCTAATTGTGTAATTGCCTTAGTAATAAAACAATAATTTTCTTGAATAAAATTAAATTCACGACGGAGGTTAGGAGATGCCCACAATTGTTTATCGCGATTGACAGCAGTTCTATCAGGATCCAGTCGCTCAATGACCCCTCGGACTTTTTTGAAGTGGTCGCTGTAATATGATGCTACTTTTAGCCATTCTCCCTACCTAGTAACAATAGGCCTAGGAGGTAAAGGGATATTTGGAGCGTACTGATAAAATATACGTTTCCTTCTTGGCGATTTTGTGAAAACAGCTTTCGTTTCAGCAATAACATCGTTAACTAGTCCATAAGTCCCACGGATATCTTCAGCAACACGATGTAATCCATGAGCCAGGCAAGTTACATGAAGAAGCTTTGCGTAGTTATAGTTTCCTTTGAGTAACCGCCCTGCAGCCTTCATGTATGGTGCTGCGTCTGTAACAAAAAACAACGGTTTCTGCTTTCTAACTCCGTCCGGCCAAAGCTTCATTAAACTTGACTCCACAAATTCATTAATTTTCTGAGAATTAGCCCGAAAAATCTCAGTGCAATGAATGACTCTTGGTATGTCCAGGGTATCATCAATGAGTGGTGCAACAATTGCTGAAGTGATTAATCTGCCCAATGAATCTATTGTCTCATCAACAGATAAATAAATGGGGTGATCGTCTACTTCATCCCGAACTTGTTGTATTTTTTTTTCATACACTAAATTAGTGTAAGTTTTTCTGTGTTGAAGGGTCGGGCATTTTCCGCTTCATATGGGTTTCGAGAAAGTCCGCAAATTTCGCACAGTTTAACTTCTCGAAAGGAATGTCGGCAGCCATTAATGCTTCTGCTAGGTCATAATAAAAGGCATGTTTCCTAGATGGACATTCAGCTCTCGCGACTTCAGTAGGCTCAGGATCAGCGGTTTGTAGTTTTGTATTGCGCTGGTGAGTCTGAGAAAAATGATGCTCTTCTACTTTTTGTTCAGTGATGGTATGTAATTTAACGGTACAATAGGTACAATAAAGATCACCACCATTGTCATTAATATGAAGATTATAAATAGCATCCGGTATAATTAAAACTTGCCTAATATCTGCCCAACGTTCTTCAGTAGTTCACGCTCGTCTCAGCATTTTTGAAAATAGGACAAGTTCATGAACGAAATTCATAAAAATAACTTTCAAACTCGGAAAAATAGCAACACGAAAACAACGCGATAACTTGAGTAAAAGAAAGAAATGAACAAAAATATGATAAATTAACAACTCCGTTTATTATACCGATTAACAAATCCAATTAATTAAACTTGACAATGATTTGCATCTAAAGCTATCTGACAGTTTGACATTTAATCAAATGAAGCTAACTCATAAATTTGTGAAAAGTTTAAACAATTGAAAAAAAGAAGGTAAAAAATAAATTCCAGAGATAATAAACATTTCGACCAGACAAGCATTGACGATGACCCGATAACAAGTTTCAGATGGAGACTTAAATTCCCATGTAAAAAAGTTGCGAAATTCCTCCGGTGATTCCGCGGAAATCCTGAAGAATTACAGAGGAAATCCACATGAATTCCAAATAAAATGATGAAAAATGATTTTGTCAAAAAATTGTATGGTAAAAATTGAAAGTTTATCCGGTTTAACTTCAGCCTAAAGTCCGCACGGATTTCCGCAGAAATCCTCAGAGTTTCCACTAGGATTCTTCTGATTTTCCAAAGAAACATTAAGAAGCCTGTAATTAATTAATCCATGTACTCTAATTACGTAAATCTATACAGATGACTTTATTAAGCTTCTATCGAAAACCAGCTAAAATTCCAGACAGAAAAAAATTTTTATTAAACCTAATATATCGGATTTTTATTTAAGTTTCTACTACAAATTTTAATAAAATTATTTTCCATCATTTTATTCGGAATTAATCCAAAATTTTTCTGAAATTCATATTTGTGTCAAAATAGGAATTCCTCAGGACTTTAAGGGGAATCGAGGGGAATTGCCAGAAGAATACCGCAACTTTTTTACATGGGAACTTATACTTATACGTGGGAATTAAGTTCTTAATTTGGAATTAATTGATATATTGACAAGCATTAATTTCCGAGACAGCATTCAAGTCGGAATGATTACTTTACGACGTCTTTTTGAAAACGTCCTCAAAAAGTCATAATAAGTAATAATAATGAGCAGACGGTTATCTCATCGTCTGTCTTTTCCAGCACAGTGCATCAGGAGAGACGCCGTTCTTCCGAAGACGCCGACAATGAATTTGACACACGGCAAGTATGTATCTCTAAGAAGATACATTACCGAAAACAACTACTTGAAACGGAAAACCACGAACTGTCTGCTCGGATTCAGGAAGACTCTACTTTGCTCACAATCAATCACGCTGTCTATGATGCTGCTTCTTCACTCTTACCTCCAGCAGGAAGGAATACTTCTTCACCTGAGGCTAAGATGAGAGGGCGCATTGGGCAGCTAACACTGAAGATTGATGATTTCCGGAAACACGTCTCCCGCATTCAGTGTGTGATTGAGTATGTGAATGCACGTAAAGCGTTTACATCTAAAGTCCGCCGCATTGCGGCTGGACTACGCTACCAGCATCACACACTGAATAAGGAGAATCTTCTGAACATCAAAAAAGGTTCCCTTAACAGGTTGCGGGCTTTGGTGACTGCTAAAAAGTCGGTAGAGAAAAAGCTGAAGCGGCTTACCGATAACTCGTTGTTTCGATTAAGTCCTTCACGCTTTCTGACAACTAAGACATCTGTTTCTGGCGATCCCCCATCCATCGAGCGAGTAGAAGCTTTCTGGTCCGAGTTGTATGGTGATCAACCGAACGTGAATCGCGACACTCCTGCTCTCAACGACTTCGAGGCATTTTGTCGACAACATCGCAACGACAATGCTGATCGAGAGAACCCTGAAATCAGCGTGGAAGAAGTTCGTTTGGCTCTGAAGAATGGTAAGAACTGGGCTGCTCCGAAACCGGATGGCATTAACTTATTTTGGTGGAAGAAACTAACTTCTACTCATAGCCATCTGGCCCGGATTTTTACAGCGTTTATCAGAGGCAACGAACCGATTCCATGTTGGCTTGCAGAAGGGCGAACCGTGCTCATCCCTAAGAAAGGTGACTTGTCTGACCCAAAGAACTACCGGCCTATCATTTGTTTGAATGCGGTTTTTGAAATTTTTACTAAAATTTTAAACAACCGCATTCTGGAGGTGATAGATCCTGTATGGCAGCAGATATATGAACAACGTGGCAGTAAAAAATGCCTGTCAGGTTGCAAAGAGAATCTGTTAGTAAATCGTTCTGTCATTCAAGACGCGATCTACTATCAGCGCAACCTGTTAATGGCTTGGATTGACTACCGCAAGGCATTTGACTCAACATCTCATGAGCTTATTCTCTTTTTGCTCAAATGCCTTAGGGTCAATCGCGATACGGTGGGATGCATTCAGCGTACGATGCAACTTTGGCGAAGACGGTTTCACATTTCATGTGGCAACGACAAACGTGTAACCGAAGTTGTACAGTACAAAAGAGGAGTGTTTCAGGGAGATTCTCTGAGCCCTCTGCTGTTTTGCATCTCACTGCTGCCAATATCTGTTGCCCTACGCCGAACCCGGAGATACTAAGTGGGCCCACCAACTGATCGGAAGTATTCGATCACCCACTTACTCTACATGGATGATCTGAAGGTATCTACAGGTCCCTGATCAGAAACACCTTCAGACAGCCTTGAACATTGTAGGGCAGTATACACGGGATGTCGGCATGGCATTTGGGTTGGACAAGTGCGCGGTCATTAATCTGGTGAAGGGTAAGTGCTCTGATGTGCGTGAAGATATCGAGTTGGTAGATGGGAGCGTCATTGACCATCTTGACGCCGGAGAGTCGTACAAATATCTAGGTATTGAGGGAAGTCCTATGCAGGACCTTCCTAAAATAAAAACGACTCTCTGCAGCGAGTATGTGCGGAGACTCCGGAAAATCTGGTCATCAGAACTTTCCGGAAAGAACAAAGTCTCCGCAACAAACATGCTGGCTGTCCCGGTACTTCTTTACTCTTTTGGTGTCCTTAAATGGGCCCGAAAAGAGCTTAAAGACCTCGATATCAAGACACGCAAAGTCATGAATATAAATCGGAGCATGCACCCTAAGTCTTCAGTCGCCAGATTATACCTTTCCCGGCACATCGGAGGGAGAGGTCTTCAGAGCTTGGAGTGTCTACACG
>OZ024709.1:12252719-12388019 GCA_964016945.1 Microplitis deprimator | reverse complement strand
CAATTCTACACCGATCTTAATGAAACTTAGTATACTTATTCTATGGACGATTATCTTGGATGAGTTCGAAGATGAGCCAATTCAGCCAATAAGTTCAGAAGTTATGGTGAATAGAAATTTTGTAAAATTTAAAAAAAAAAATGTGTTTTGCCGCTTTAACTGGATGTAACTTCTAAACGGAAAGAGATAACTTATTTCGTTTGTCCTATCTGAAAGCTCGCTCGGTCGCCTTCAGATTTTACTATGCAGTTAATTGATTTGACTACTTTTTCTAATAGATAAATGGTTTCAAAAATTTACAAAATATTATAAAAACTCTTTTATGCAGGTTATCACCGCAGTCTTAAACCAATCGCTTCGAAACTTTAGATACGTATTCTGTGGGTGATTACCTTGATCGAGTTGGAAAATGCGCTCAATGGGTCGATTAGTTTAAAAGTTATAGCGTTCCAAAATTTTCAAAATCTCAAAAATTCATATTTTTACTTATTCTTTCTTCGATATTTTTTAAATGTTATAACTTATCGACTTTCTATAAAATTCATCTGAAAGCTCTTTAAATAAGTTTTAATTTTTATGCCTGTGTATGTGTCTAGGCCAATAAAATTTCTTATCTTACCACTCATTAAATGAAATTTTGCTATTGCATTGGTTCTACTACTTTCAATAGATCCCATAAAATCCTAACTACTGTATTCGATATTAAATTTATGGAACTGCTTGAATTCATATTATTGCTGTGTAACTCATAACATACAAACATCTCAATTCAAGTGTGTAAATTCAATTTTGTTTTATTGACAGTGTTTATGACTGATTTCAAGTATGACGCTTAGATCTATCATAGTTGAAATTTCAACTCAAATTATTTTATTTTATTTTGTATTAGCTATTTATCCTATAGTAAAAAATACAAAATGCTTTTTCGTAAATAATTCGATTCTCCTGAACTTCAATTTTCGTTATTCAACCTACCATTTCGATAACTATTTCAATTTTCTGATCTCAATTCTTAAATTTTTTGCATTTAACTTTTAATTTTTTGTTGTTCCATAACCTTGAGAATTTTCGAAAATATCAAAAAAAAAAAAATTTATTTTGTTATTAATGTTTATTTGAGAGGTTGAAATAATCAAATAATGAGAAATCTACTTCTATTTCGGCTGCCGAATGGCCTTTTTTCTTTTTCGCAATCATAAAATCAGGAAATCCTTTACCTTTTGATTAGTTTGCATGTTTGGCAAGAAAATCAGCAATATAATTATTGTACTTGATTGTCGAGTCCTCATGAAAACTTCCATCTGGCTTATAATTTTTTCTGTGAGCATTTGTCATTTAATAAATTCGAGATATTTATTTTTATCATTCCGTGTAAATTTTGATTCATCAGCTGATTTTTTAAATAATAATCCCAATAAACCAGGAGTCACTGAATAATTTTTATTTTTTATATTAATCTTAGTATCATTGAAAGTTATTTCAGAATCACCAATATAAAAATCATTAAAACGTCGACGGACACCATATCTCATATCTACGTCTCGACTTTTTCTATACAGTTTAGCTAAGTAAGATTTTATTTCACCGCTAATTGGCTAAGCGGGGGTACCCGATGCAGCAGGAAATATTTGTGTTTTTTCCAGAATCCCGCTTCTATTTTTAGAGATAATACTATTATAATTACTGGCATCGTCATCAAGTTCTGTATCATTATTTATTGTTGAGTTATCATCTTCGAATTTTTCTTTGAATTCTTGCTTGACTTCTTGTTTGATTTTATGTTTAGATGATTCGACTAGACCCTACAGAGGTGTAACAATAGGCTTAAGCATTTCACCCATAGCCTTCTCAGTTGTGTCTTTACTCAACTTGAGCATTCTCTGCTCCCGTCGGATAGCATCACTAGCCTAAGAGATCTGATGTAAGACATCTATTTGCTCTGAAAGCTCCTCGGTCTTCATGTTGATGGGTTAAGGTTTACTTAAACTCTAAGTGATATTCATTAAGTACAACTGAGTTTCTACTAATAAAACAGTCAAATCTTTTTCTATATATTCTACTATTTAGATCACTGTCTTTGTAAATCACTACAAAAATCATATTTATCATCATCATTCCAACATGCTGAACACAAATCTTTGAATAAATTTAAATCTCGTTGTCTCATATCCATTATAATTAATTAAATAACAAATCACAGTTTTTTTGGATAAATATTTTCTTGTTATTATTTAATGTTTGTTTTTAATTTTTGCACAACGTTTCGTCGGTTTCCCGACTTTATCAAGTACTAGAAAGACAAATTAAAATACATTAACTTAAATAGGAAAAATCAATTGTTAGATTAAATTATACTAATTCAAATTCCATAAATAATTAATAAATCATAAAATACCTCAATTATTAAACATTAATTGTCAAGAATTATGAATAAATAATTAAGACAGTAATATAATTTATCTAGTCTTTCCTCAGACACAAACATTATCATCCTTATAATTGACTAGTTAAAAAAGAAAACTTAAATTTTACAATAAAAATTCTTTGTAATTAATAATAATTTAACGTTAAAAACTTTTTTTTTTTTTTTTTTTTTTTTTTTTTTCAAGATAACGGAATAGCTGACTCAGATATCATAAATACATATGGCAATTCTACTATTCTAGTGGCTCTACCTATTAGTCCGATATGTAACAAAATTAATTCAAATTTAAAAGTAAATTATAAATACAATTCAAATTCTGTGTATCAGTCCTCTTATTCACTGTGTTATTAGTTTTAATGAAGCACATCTCACTAATATTACGTTTTTTCCAATGATTTTCTTTGTCCAAGATAGTTACTCCATTAAACAAAAATTGGTGTCCAGTGTATAAATGATGGAATGATAATGCTGTACTACCCACCGGTGGATCTTGTTCTGATAATCTTTCTTGAATAACTAAATTAACCCGGTTATAATCATATTTATGTTGAGAAATCCTCTTATGCAAATGTTGTTTAGTTTGCCCAATGTATGATTTCCCACATTGACATGGTATTTTATAAATAACCCCGAATTGATCTTGTAGAGGAATTTTATCTTATTAGGATGTTTGTGTTTTTGAAACAGTTGTTAATACGTGGAGAAATCTCTTTGATAAACGGAAACCTCATAAATTTTTTTATTCTTCCAGCATTACCATTATTATTTTTCATCATATAACCATTATTATATTTATCCAGGAAACTTTTAAAACACTTGTTGATAAAATATGGTGGATAATTATTCTGAATTAATATGTCCTTTAGTTTTCTAAAATTGTCTTCATGAAAATCTATATGACTGTTATTAACAATTCTATGTAACATTCCTTTTATTACTCCCACTTTTTTATTTGTAGGATGGTTTGAACGAAAATTAAGAAGTCTTCCCGAATGGGTCGGTTTAATGTACCAATCCGTTTTAAGACCTCCATCTTCTGTGCAAATGACTTTTAAATCTAAGAAAGGAATGCTCTTATTCTGTTCTACTTCCATAGTAAACTGTATTTTCCTATGGTAGTTATTGAAATAATTTAATAAACCATTAATAGAATTTTCAGGAACAGCAACAGTAGAATCATCCACATAGATTTTCAGTAAAGGTGTTTCAAATGGTAATAATTTTGATATTTCATTAATAGCATCATTCACCACTAAGTTAGCTAGAATTGGACTTGCTGGATAACCCATTGCACTACCATCAAGTTGTTTATAGAGTACACCATTAAATGAAAAATAACTACAATTGAAGCAATACTCAATTAACTCCAGTAACAGATCTAATGGAATTTTAACTAACTTAGACCAATTATTCCAGTTTTTGTTTATGATATTATTAACCAACTCTTGTGGAATATTTGTGAATAAGGAAACGACGTCTAATGATACCAGACTATAATTATAATTTATTCGAACTGATTTAAATAATTCCACTAACTCATGCGAGTTTTTTAAATTAAATTTAAACGTTGTAGTCACCTGGCTTAGAACAGTATGCAGGAATTTTGCTAACTTGTATCCTGAAGATGATATACAATTTACTACTGGTCTAAGACAACAACCAGGTTTATGAATTTTTCTTAAGCCATATAGTTTAGGCGGTAAAGCTTGCCGGGTGATCAGTTCTTTTTTCATATCTTCCGTTATTACTTTTTTGATTAATAGTTGATTCACTAGATTATTTGCTATGTCTGTAAACCTTCTTGTTGGGTCTTTATTAATAATTTCATGTTTCTCGGTCATTCAGCATCTCACTCATTTTCTCTAAATATTCATTTCTAAACATAATGACGGTATTATTACCTTTATCTGACTTTGAAATTATTATATTGTCATTATTTTTGATAAACTGTTTAGTCAAGTTGAAGTCTTGCAGCAAACATTTATTTATGTGTTTAATTTTACTTTTAGCTTGAGTTCTACCGATAAATTCGTTAATATATTCACAACTTTACTACGAATGTTGTTTTTCTCGTCATTTAACGTTGTCATATCAACTCTATCCATCTTGATATAATCAATAGCATCCTCAATGTCTTTTATTAGAGTTACAGGTTTAACGTCTTTATTGGAACTGGGATACCAAAATTTGGCTGTAATCAAAGTATCCTATTTACTCCATCAGGTAATGTCACATTCGTAAAATTAAACACACATGATTGACGATGGGTTTCAACCATCTTTGAATAAATTGTATGACATGTCAGTATTTACATGATCATCATACACATGTTTTAAAATCATCTCATCTTGTCGAAAGAGAACTATAAAATTTCCATTGTCACATATTTAATGTTTAGGGATACGTGTATATATGTCTGACAGAGATATAAACTGACATTTTTATGTCGACCCATACAAAAGTATGCCCTGATATGATCTTGTTTTTCACACGCAACCTCATCAAATATCATCCATGAGTTTGGTTTTGCATCTTCAGGTTTCAGCACTTTTTTGTGCTCGTTGTATGTAAAAAATTCAATATCTTTCATTGATTTAAGTAGTGATTCTAGAAATTTGTATTTCGGCTGATTTAGAGATTTCGAGTAGATAAATATTATCAAATCTCAAACCGTTGGGGGTATGATGAGTGAAAGCAGAGCATTTATTTTTCCACAATTTGATGGACCACAAAATATAGCACGTACACTGTTTGGCAATGAAGCACCATGTCTCTTAACTTTTTTCACTCCTGTACCTTGAACAATTTGATCAAAATTTATTACTGGTATTTTGGTCGCTTGACTTTTAAACTCGATGTTGATAGTTTGCGGTTACAACAACAACTCACAGTCAGCTATAAGTATCAGGTTTTATATTATTTTTAGTCAGTCATGATGCTGCTACTATAGAGAGCACACGTGTAAAGCCCAGTGATAGAGGTTTTGCAAACAATAAGCTACCACTTAAACTACATATACCTGGATACCAGGACTGTGGACCAGGCACAAAGCTAGCCAAGAGATTAGCTCGTGAAGATCCTAATATTAATCCTCTGGACGCTACATGTAAAGAACACGATATCGCATACTTGTATAATAGCGAAAATTTGGCAGCACGTCCCGAGGCTAATCAAATACTTGCTGAGAAGGTATGGCAACGTGATCAAGCAAAAGACGCTGGTATTGGTGAAGAAGCTGCTGCGTAGAGTGTGAATAAAATCATGAAGATGATAAAAAGATTTGGAATGGGGTTGAAAAAGAAAACAGCTGAGAAGAGAAAGCCCAGTGTAAAGAAACAAGTAGCACCAAGCCAAGTTGTCACAGCTGCCAAAAAGTCTATGACTCCTGGAGGTGATCTAATTAAAACAGCGTTAAAAGGTTCTCGTTAAGCAGTTAAATAATCTGGTGGGAAAGGAAATATCAGGCTGCCACGAATTTTACCAGTTCCATTTAAAGTTGGTGGTGTACTACCATTTTTAATACCACTTTTTGCTGGCCTAAGTGCCACAGGAGCTTTGGCTGGAGGTGCTGCTAGTATAGTGAAAGCTGCAAGTGATGCAAGTGCCGCTAAAAATCGATTAGAGGAGAGCAAACGTCATAATTAAAAAATGGAACAAATATCCATAGGTAAAGGTTGATACTTGAAGCCTTACAGACGTGGTATGGGTTTATACCTGAGACCATATTTAGTAGGCAGAGAATTCAATTTAAGAAACAAATAGAGCTACTACACCGAGCACTTAGAAACATCGATTTACTGAAATACGCTAAAACTCTAAAAATTCCAAACTTTCGTGGTGTTTTCATGAGAAACGATTTGCCAAGATCTGGACCGAGAAAAAATGAATCAGTTATTATTAATCTTGATGATAGACATAGACCTAGTACTCATTGGGTTGCATACAAGAAAGATAGTGATAAAGTTATTTACTTTGACAGTTTTAGTAATTTACAACCACCGTAAGATCTTATGGAGTATCTCTAATATGTGGACATTGATGTCTTAAATTTCTTACTGGACAACTATAAATTGATGTAACTTTGTGTACAGCACATCAGTCATGGCTGAGTCATTCACATTAACGTTAACAGGATCCTCATTCGTGTAGGATGCCAACTAGTTCCCTCGAATTGAATTATCACCAAATATAAATTATGTCCTGGGACTTGTAGAGTTATTAACATTAAATTCAATATCCAATATTGATGTAGGTGCTAATAAATTCTATTTCTCTTATCCTGTGGATAATATTGATACTGAAAAAATTGTCGTTGATGATAATAGTAGTAATGAGAAAAAAAAATAGTCCAGAAAAAAAGAGCTAAAAGAAATGTGGCAATAATTACGCAGTTTGTGGTACGAACTCAAT
Source organism: Microplitis deprimator (assembly GCA_964016945.1). NCBI lineage: Eukaryota > Metazoa > Arthropoda > Insecta > Hymenoptera > Braconidae > Microplitis > Microplitis deprimator. Next base: position 12,381,184 of record OZ024709.1, on the reverse strand, counting down.
GGTGTTGAGATTAATCGTAACAAAAATATTGGTATCACAAGTCTCATGAAAGGATACACATCACTGAGTCCAGCTCAACAAAATACACTAGGAAATTCAGGCTGGATTATGGATGAATCTATCAACAAATTACACAATGACAATAGCTAATTTGATGTATCTATACCACTGAGTCTTCTACTGGGATTTTCTGAAGATTACCATAAAGTTGTCATCAATGCAAAGCATTAATTAATTTTAATAAGATCAAATTCTGATTTGAATGCATATATTATTGCCACACCTGCTGCTGGAGCTCATGCTGAAGCTGTTAAAATTATACTGCAATAAATCGACTGGATTGTACCATATGTGACTGTGTCAGAAAATCAAAAAATTGGGGTTTTAAATTATATTACAAGTGATCCAGCTATCTCAATCAGTTTCCGTGCTTGGAAGCTGTATATTGTTTATTGCCGAATACTTCGAAGCACATTTGGGCAGTCAAAACCTCTACGCAGCTTGAGAAATCACGTTTTGTGATCCTTGGATTTCAGACAGCAAGAAAAAACGATGCAACTTAAAATACCAGCGTATTTGATCACTGCAACATCAGAGATATAAAATAATTTTTAAACTCTCAGTTATCCTTATGGGAATTTGAACCTCAACATTGCTAACAATCAATGTGCTGTGTTGTATGACATGTATATAAATTTACAAATTTCGTTCTACAACAAAGGACTTGAACCGCTGCTGACGAAGAAGAAATTTTTAGAACAAACACCACTGTATGTTATAGATTGCTCGAAAAAAAACGAGTCGATAAAATCTGGGCCAGCGGACATTCGCCTGGAATTTGGACCTGCAAATCAATTTCCTGCACAGACAGCAGCTTATTGCCTCATTATGCATGATCGCATCATCGAGTATAATCCCATTAGCAGCATCATATGAAAACTAATATGAAGACTGTTCAATTTAATCTAGAGCCAACCATCCATTACATGTATGTATGGAGATATGCACACGAGCAAGCAAGAAAAGGCGAATGGGAACAAGCAGCAAGAGATCCAGAACGATTTAAACAAAGAATTAATAAATCAAATATTATTATTGAACCTGTATTAATTAAAAAACTTATACTAATAAATAAATAAATAAACATTTTTATAGTAATAAATACTGTTTTTTTTTATCACCCATAACCTACGATATTACATTTAAGCCTTACATAACCTTAAGTATTTTTTTTTCATTTTACATAATTTGGAATACATAATAAATCATAGTATTTTTTTCTTAACCTAAAAATATACTTTTAAGTCTTACATTACAATCGTAGCAATCTTTTTTGTATGGATATGCAAAGCTATCAGGAATATCATCAAGAGATATATAATGTTCTCGATACTTCCAATCGCCATCTATTTTTTTTTATTTTGTAAATGATTTGGTAGTTTATCCTCAGCACAAATAATTTGCTCGGTTGCAAATCAAAGGATGAATGATCCATCAAGACAGTCAATGTCACGGATATCCATATGAAGTGGATTGTTTACTTGTTGATAGTAGAGCTGAACCGACTTCTCGTAAGTTGGTTGAATTCCATAATAATGCCAGAACCATCTCTTGAACTCTTGAACATTTTGATATGCACATGATGAATCCGATTTCTCTAAGTGATAGGCATAATATGAACATTGAAATTTCAAGTAATCATTCTCATCATAGAGTGTGAAAAATCTCATTTTTTCCAAATCGATAATCGGTACAGCAGAGTCAATTAGATCTTCAAGCCATTCCTTTTTTTGTTCACCTTGTACGTAAAAGTAATGTCTTTTTTTGGCCATAATTTCAAGCTAATCTCTCAACAATTCATATGGTAGCATACCCGATATCCATGATAATTAATGTTGATGCCTACAGTGAGCGGCACTTTTCTGCATAACAGCAACTTTAACTTGATCTAAAGGTGGTTTAAACAACCAATGTTCAAATCGTGCAACTCCATAAGTACAAACTTCATCACAAATATCAGTAGTACACAGTTCTTTCACTACAAATTTGCCATCAGGCATCTCGAAACAGACAAAATCAATTATTAGTTCTATGATAATTACTGTTTGATAGCGTTTAACAATAACTTAGTTAACATGAACGTAATTTTATGACAAGCCTGTTCGTATTCGTGACGATCTTTGAAGCTTAATAATAATTTCTTCCAGTGCTTCGCTTGTAAATCGATTTCTTCTTTTTTGTTCTTCTTTACGATCAAAGTCATTAACGTTGTTGTTATTTTCGTTTTCGTCTAATACATCCTTGATCTCCATCTGCGCATTATGAATGCAGTCATCCGTACACACATAGGCTCTATATAAAGAAATATATTAATTAGTTATTATAATTAAACAACCATAAAGCAGATTATTCAAAAATGAATATTACTTACCTTGAAGAACGACTCATCGTTAGTAATTTGTTGTACGTTTTTCCAGTTTCACCAACTTTTCAGTGGTTATTAACAACCTTCTGGACAAAATTCTCTTATCGTGACAGCTCATGCACGATGCTAATAAACGAACACTTTGAATAATTTCAGCATTTTTCGCGAACACAATTATATCGTCAGTAAATTTACCGATAGACTCAGTAGAAGGCACGTCACCAAAAAAACCCTTCAATAAGATCTTCAACACTTTCCGCAAAAGGTTAATGATTGCAAAAAAAAATCTTCTCACGCAAACTCGCGCGCGTAAACTGTTCGCTTTAACTTCTCTCAGCATAGACTGATTGGATGCGAGCTCGTGAGCTCAGCACTCTAATATTTATCCCCACTGGAACTTTAAAACAAATTCAGGCTTGTTAAATGACGTCACAAACAAAGGAAACGAAGTTCAAACCTGTTAGACGAGGTCAAAAACAAAAAAAACGTGTCCAGGCCTGTTAGATGAGGCCATCTTCAGAAAAAAAGAGTGGAAGTGGGAGGGGGGGTAACTAAACTACTAAATGGCATGCTTTCCGCGTGCTTCCCGCATATACCCTTACGCACCCCAGTTTCAATATATAAAACATTGGTTGGAGATGCAGATAGACCTCGTGATGAGGTTCAAGGCTGATAGACTAAAAAGCGTCAGCCTTGAAGGCCATCACGGCGTTTATTTTGTTTTCACTATTTCCCGCTCAGACCGTGAGCGCTATCTACTTAAAACGAGCTCAGTTCAACCAGGCAAAGCTATATTATGAGCTCAAAATGGTGTCCAGAAACTCAAAAAGTACCAGAAAATGAGCTCAAAAGGAAATTTCAGCCGGTACAACAGACCTTATCGACTGCCAAAACGATCGGACCAACTGCCAGTATCAATACAGATGATAAAACAAAGCTTACCGACAACCAAATCAAAACTTACCAACTGCCAATACGAGCACCACCAATAAAACATACCTTACCGACCACAAGCACGTTGCCCTCCGTCAGTAACTTAACGCGGACAAGAACCTTCAATCTGTGTTATCGGGGAGGGTGGGTGAACCCCCTTTGCTCAACTACAGAGAATAATTTCCCAGCCAGTATCTGACCAAAAAATTTATTTTTATACAAACTTAAATTTAATTACAAGATAAATAAAATAGAAAAACCATTAGTAACTCCAATTTTTCAAAGATCAGACCTGACTAGAGTCAAAATATAAAATTTCAATTAAGTCTTTGCTCGGAATAATTTCCCAGCCGGCATCAGACCAAAAAATCTGGGCATCGGCTGGCCCTGCGGGCCAGCCCCAAAACTTCCTGTTGTTTTCGAGCTCTAAGAGCTCGAAAACATTAGTTTCAATACATTTTCGAACTCTTCGAGCTCCAAAATATCTTTGTTTCCCTTTTTATGAGCTTTTTAAGCTCATAAGGGTTACGTTTTGTATTAAAATTGGAGAATTTTGAATCCAAAATAATTAATGAATAAGCGTTTTTTACATATTTGTTCACAATTATATTCAATAAGTTGCTTAAAAATAAGTATTTTCGTGATACGTTGTTTCTCTATCGTGTAAATATATCGTGGTACGAGCAAACATGATGATTTTTAAGCAGTCACTTCCAACGAATTATATAAAGAAGAACATATTAGTTTTGAGTTATGTTGTTCAGTAATTATGATGTTATTCGATGAAAAAAGCAGACACAGTTTTACATTTATTATTCCGTCAACGATATCTCTTGAACGGATTATCTGATTGGGACGTTCTTGGCAGCAATCAAATGCTTTTATCGAGTTCTAGAGCTGATTAAATTTTGGAAATGATCGATTTGATAGTTTCCGAAATATTCACGAAAAACGAAAAAAAATGATTTTTTTTTCATTCTTTCGTCGACAATATCTTTCGAACGGATCATTTGATTGAGACGTTCTTGGTGGCAATTGAAAGCTTTCATTGAGTTTTAGAGCTGATTAGATTTTGAAATTGATCCATCTGACAGTTTTACAAATATCCAAAAAAAAACAAAAAAAAAAATTATTTTTTTTCGTATTTCTTGAATTCCTCAGAGTCTATTTGACCAAATGATCGAAATTTTTCTAGAAATCTAAGTTCAGAAGGAATCTTTCGAATGCCGCGAGAACCATCTAAATCGGTTCGTTCATTAAAAAGATATGAAAGGTTTACATCCACACACACACACACATACAGACATACATACATACAGACATCGCTTTGATAATGTCAGAATAGCATCCTAGCACCTTTAAATGTCGACATATGATGAAAACCCGACTTTTGAAAATCGGGGTGAAACCAATAACTTCTCGAATTTTTAGAAAATCGTCGATTTTCTTAGCGGGAAGTTAAAAATTAATTTTATACAAACTTAAATTTAATTACAAGATAAATAAAATTTAAAAATCAAAAATATCTCCAATTTTTCAATGATCAGGCCTGAATAGAGTCAAAATATAAAATTTCGACTATGTCTCTGCTGAGAAAAATTTGCCAGCCAACATTAGACCAGATAACAAATGACGTACAGGCTTATAATTTAATGACGAGATAAATATAAATTATTAATGTAATTAATTTTTCAAAGATCAGGCCTGACTAAAGTCAAAATATAATATTTCGGCCAAGTTTCTAATCGAAAACATTTCCCAACCGACATAAGACTAGATAACTAGTTACATACATGTTTATAATTTAATTACGAGATGAATATAAATTTAAAATTATTAATATAATAAATTTTTCAAAGATCAGGCCTGAATAGAGTCAAATATAAAATTTCGACTAAGTCTCTGCTGAGAAAAATTTTCCAGCCAACATTAGACCAGAGAACTAATAACGTACAGGCTTATGATTGAATTACGAGATAAATATTATTTTAAAATTATTAATATAATTGATTTTCCAATGATCAGGCGTGACTGAAGTCGAAATACAAAATTTCAACCAAGTCTCTGATGGGAAAAATTTCCCAGCCGGCATTAGACCCGAAAATTAATTACATACAGGCATATAATTTAATTACGAGTGTTCAGTCACGAGCTTAATTAATTTGGAAAGCTTCGTGCAATTCCGCTACGTCCGGGAGCTGCCGAACTAACTACTGACTTCAAGGTCAGAATAGCGCCGGGTCACTCGCTATTTGAGCCCGGCACATACAATTTCTCGCACATAGCCGTGTCGAGCCGGCATGAGAGCCCCGCTACTAGCTGGCCAATCAGAAAAATTGGCTGCTAACTACATCCTGTTGGCGCATTTTTTAGCCAATAGGAAAATTCGCTGGTGCAGCCATGCTGCTCACGTCATCACCGAGCGGCAACGAAGGAAGAAGATGCCGCCATGACTATCAATCTACATCTGCTTTCTAAACTACAACCTCACGCTCTCAAGCCGCTTCGCTTTATATAAATTATTGTTGTGTTATAAATCCACTAAACTAGCGCTTAATTATTCTCAATAATTAGATAGTACACTAAGGCTACTATTTATTAAGGATAAATTGATTATTGCTTGCATTTAATCAATTACAAATTAATAACCGCATGTCTAATTGCTATCGACCACGTGTCGAGTTTTATACGTGAATTTCGTATAGTTGCATTCGCGATCGCGTATAATACCAATTCGCATTCGCTATCAAATATTTTTCTCACAGTTTTTTCAGTGTAAATATTGTAAACAAACCATCTTATTTATTTATCATTAATTTTAATTTTTAAATCAACTACACCTACACCAGAATCCTTTTGTATATTCGCTCCTTTCCAACGAGATAAATATAAATTTAAAATTAATAATTTCTCAAAGATCAGGTCTGACTGAAGTCAAAATAAAAAATTTCAACCAAGTCTTCGCTAGGAACAATTTCCTAGCCGGTATCAGACCAAAAAATTAACTTTATACAAACTTAAATTTAATTACACGATAAATAAAATTTAAGAATCAAAAATATTTTCAATTTTTCAAAGATCAGGTCTGATTAGAGTCAAAATATAGAATTTCGACCTTCTGATGGGAAAAATTTCCCAGCCGGCATTGGACCAGAGAATTAATTACACATAGGCTCTTTATTTAATTGCGAGATAAATATAAATTTTAAATTATCAATATAATTAATTTTTCAATTATCAGGCCTGAATAAAGTCAAAATACAAAATTTTAACCAAGTCTTTGCTGGGAATAATTTCCTAGCCGGCATCGGACCAAATAATTAATTTAATGCAAGCTTAAATTTGATTACAAGATCAATAAAATTTAGAAATAAAAAATATCTCCGATTTTCAAAGATCAGACCTGACTAGAGTCCAAATATTAAATTTTGACCGAGTCTGTTCAAATCTTCCGCGCTTGCGTTTCTCATCGCAACTCTGAGGCCGGTGAAATAGAGTTGCGTCAGCGCGTTATCTTCGCAGGCGGCTCCACCGGTCACATTCTCATCTCAAGCTCCACCCTTTCATCCAAGTGGGGATGAAGAAGAAGACGAACCCATTATTGAAAATTTGCCGGCGCTATATGCAACACGTGCTTTTTCTGTGCCTTTGTAAATCTTTTGCAATCGATTTCATATTCATTGTTTTTCACCTCAAATTTATTCTCAACTCAAAGTGAATATTATTTATATTTAATTGTAGCGATTATTTAACTACCATCACTATAAATAATTATTCAAAAACAATATTCATCTCACCGCGTGGTTTTGTTGCCGCCAACCGCCATCTTTTGCAATTATATTACCGCGTGTTGCCGTGTAATAAAATTATACCTCTCAAAATTAAAACTAACAACAACGTGCAGTGTAAATAGTGTAAATAATAAAATAAATATTTAAATTATTAACTCATAAACAAAAAATAAAATAAGTGTTTAAAGATATTTATTTTAATATTAAACATCATCTCATCCACGTTCCCGCCAATTAAGCGTCCCAGCATCTCACTTTCCTACACTTAAATTTAAGTTTAAATTTAATTAAATATTTAAGTGACTTTTTTCAAAGTCTCTGCTGGGAAAAATTTCCCTGCCGGCATAAGGCCAGAGAATTAATTTTATACAAACTTATAATTTAATTACGTGATAAATATAAATTTAAAATTATTAATATAAGTAATTTCTCAAAGATAAGGGTTGACTGAAGTCAAAATATGAAATTTCAACCAAGTCTTCGCTGGGAATATCTTCCCAGCTGGCATCAGACCAAAAAATTAATTTAATGCAAACTTAAATTCGATTAGAAGATCAACAAAATTTAGAAATCAAAAATATCTCCAATTTTCCGAAGATCAGGCCTGACTAGAGTCTAAATATTAAATTTTGACCAGGTCTCTGCTGGGAAAAATTTCCCTGCCGGCATATAAGGCCAGAGAATTAATTTTATACAAACTTATAATTTGATTACGAGATAAATATAAATTTAAAATTATTAATGTAATTAATTTCTCAAAGATCAGGGCTGACTGAAGTCAAAATATAAAACTCCAACCAAAGTCTCGAAAAATCTAATCGTATTGAATCTTTTTAAATCGACAAATAATAATTCAATTTTTGCATTACGGGAAGATTGGAAAAGAATCATTGATTTACAAAAACGATTCGATTCAAAAATAATTTTTTTTAATCGTTTTGAATACTTTTGAATCGATTTAATCTGCGCCGTTTTTAAAGAGCAAATGAAAATGAATCGTTTTGAATCGACATACCCCAAAAGATTAAAAAGATTTCAAACGATTCAATACTGTTAGATTTTTCAAATCTTTTTAAACAATCTAATTATTGATGTAGATTCAATGTAGATTTGAAAGTATTTAATTTTTTAATTTCAAATCGTTTAAAATGATTTTTAATGGTTTATTACAGTTTTCATTTTTCGAATCGATTTGAATCGTTATTTTAAGTCAGGGATTGCTGTAAATTAATTAAATTTAAGTTCCCGCAGTTCAAACGTGTTCTCTCAGACCACGTGTCTAACTTGATACGTGATTTTATTTTAGACGCATTCGCGTACTTACGATATTTTTGTCGCATTTGCTCTCTAATAATTATCTTTTACGACCTAAATTTCTATATTCCAAGTGTCCTTGTCGACCGTCGAGTTAACATTGTTAAGTATTTCACACATATAAAAAATTTTTTTTAACGAACACTTTCCGGCTGTATCAACAGCACTAATTGAACACTAATTATGCAGTCATAAGTTATTCTTTTATATAACGTTTAATTGTATTTTTTCAATGATACATTGCTAGCTTGATCAAAATTTCTTTGAGTTCAAATAAAGCACTAAATTTGGTATACTGGCACTAAATTGGCACTAAATTAATACAAAAAAATAATGCGATTCTGCCCATATGACGATGCTAGCTTTAGGGACGGGTATTCGACCATTCTTTGATTCTTTTCTTCTACTTCTTCATCTGCCTGTAGTTAAGCAGTAATTTCTTAACTATTTGCCAGTTGTCCAAATACTAGAGGTGAATTATATGTTGAAAAATACGAAACTCGTTCATAATCGTTCATATTTAAAATGTGCTGTGAATTTATATTCAAGCTATCATGTAAATTTATATTTCCAAATTTTGTTTGGTCTTGCTAAGAATTAATTATGATCAAAGTCAAAAAACATTATTTTCACAGGTTGCGATGAAACAAAGTGTAAGAAAATATTTTTGGAAGTTATTTAAATGGGAAAACTAGCAAATGACTTGGTGACCTCTGAAAATAATAGTCAAGAGCTAAAATTTTGACCAATTTTTTTTTTCTGCACATTCTAGAAGATTTTGTGTTAACACCTTAAAAAAAATATTGCTTTAAAATAAATCACCCTAATATATACATTCGGGTGGTCTAAAAATACCGACTATTTTTTTTTTCGATCTCGCATGAAAATTTGTTAGCTTACGATGTTTTAAGAAGCCTCTTGAAAAATCAGCTCGATAAAAAATTTTCAAGAGGTCGCTCACGAATTTTGGAAATATCAAAAATGATTGAAATTCGGATTTTTTTTTTTCTCGTGGCAGCAATAGTTTAAATTTGTAAAATCGTGACTGCTGAAAATTCCAGCCCAAAGTTTAAATATTTGAACGGTGCTCAAGAATTTTGAATGTTTCCGAGTGCTGCCTTTTGGACGTTTTCGAGCGACCCTTGAATATTAACAATAATTTTTCTCGATTTTTTCACCATCAATTTGCATGACAATGAATGAAATATAACCCAAGTAATAGAAATAATAAGTTTTTTACATACTTTTTTATTATTTAATTCAATTTTTTAGTATTTTTTGCTTATTCAAAACTTACCAAATTATATTGTTTAAAATTGTCCTGTATATTTTTGGTTATGCAAAAGTTATATTTTACTGAAATGACAGTAATAGAGTTATAAAAAAATACAAAAACCAATTCAAACTATTAGTTACATATTATCAGTTAATATTCAAAATTCTTGAGCGCCGTTTAAGTTTTTAAATTTTGGGCTGAAATTTTCAGCATAGTCATGATTTCACAAATTTAAACTATTGCTGCCACGAGAAAGAAAAAATTTTAAAATAAAAAATCCGAATTTCAATCATTTTTGATACTTTTAAAATTCGTGAGCGACCTCTTGAAAATTTTTTATCGAACTGATTTTTCGAGAGACTTTTTAAAACATCGTAAGCCAACAAATTTTCATGCGAGATTGAAAAAAAAAAAATTGACGGCCTTTTTTGGGCCACCCTAATATACATATTAGGGTGGGCCAAAAACAGTGACTATTTTTTTTTTCTTTAGTTACAGTAATAATATTGTTTAAAATGATGAAAAAAAAATTCTGTTAAATTTTGAGCTCTTAATATTAATATTAAGAGGTGCCTATTTGCAATTATTCATTTCCCATTTAAATAACATGGAAAAAAAAATTTTTTGCGTCTTCTGATTTTTATAAGTAGCTAATGATGCGTCATAGGAATAATTGGCAGGCATATTTTTGTAGGTAATTGAATACTCTACAAAAAAAGTGCCTTATCATTTTTCGATAAATCTATTTGTTCATATCTTATTTGAGTTTGATGTCGAATTCATATTAAATTTTGAGATCTTTTTACTTTTCCGGTGAAACTATCAAACTGATCACAAATTATCATGGGACATTTTTTGTAGACAATTTTATTCCTTAAAAGTTATTTCCAATAAAGTTTTTTCGAATTCCGCATTGTTTTCTAGTTATTTTTATTTTAATGTCGAGCTCATAAAAAAAATAGTTTTCTGATCGATTTTAAGAGCTCGACATTAAAATAAAAATAACTAGAAAATAATGCGAAATTCGAAAAAACTTTATTGGAAATAACTTTTAAGGAATAAAATTGTCCACAAGAAATGTCCCAAGGTAATTTGTAATCAGTCTGATAGTTTCGCCGGAAAAGTAAGATCTCAAAATTTAATATGAATTCGACTTCAACCTCAAATAACATTTGAATAAATAGATTTGTCAAAAAATGATAAAATACTTTTTTTGTAGAGCATTCAATCACCTACAAAAGTATGTCTGCCAATTATTCCTATGACGCATCATTAGCTACGTATAAAATCATAAGACGCAAAAAATTTTTTTTTCTATGTTATTTAAATGAGAAATGAATAATTGCAAATAGGCACCTCTTAATATTAATATTAAGATCTCAAAATTTAACAGAATTTTTTTTTCATCATTTTAAACAATATTATCACTGTAACTCAAGAAAAAAAAAATAGTCACTTTTTTTGGTCCACCCTAATACATATATACATTAGGGTGGTGGTTAAAAAATAAATTTTCTCAGGCACCCCATAAAAAGCTTCTTTTTAGTGAAAAAATAGGTGGGGAATTCGGTTTCTTTCTTTTTAAGTAAAAAGAACACATGTCGCAGGACGATCAAAGTTCATTTTTCAATACAATCGCGGTTTTTTTCAAATATCTCATGAAATATGCAGATTCAAGAAAAAAATTATGAATACAATTTTGTAGGAAATTAAATTCTTAGCGAAAAAGGTTATGTTCATTTTTTTGATAAAATGTGTATTGATGAAGATATTTTTGAAAAAACTTTTTTAGATCTTATTAATTGAACATTTTAAGGATTAAGAATGTTTAAAATAACGTTTTTTTATAAATATAGACAACTTCGTAACTCGTAACACATCAATCATTAATGCTTGTTGTAGTTTCTATATACTTAGAAAAATGTTATTTTCAAGATTTGTAATCCTTAAACGCTCAATTCATTAGATTTAAAAAAAGGTTTTTTAAAATATCTTCATAAATACACATTTTATAAAAAAAAATGAATGTGACCTTTTTTGTTAAGAATTCAATTTTCTACAAAATTGTTCCTATGATTTTTTCCTTGAACCTACATATTTCATGAGATATTTAAAAAAAACCGCGATTGTATTGAAAAATGAACTTAGATCGTCCTGCGGTACGTGATCTTTTTACTTAAAAGGAAAAAACCGAATTTCCCACGTATTTTTTCACTAAAAAGAAGGTTTTTCATAGAGCGCCTGAGAAAATTTAATTTTTAACGACCACCCTAATATACATGCGTAAGGGATGAAGGATGCCGGGTTCGTAACAGGTATTATTATTAAAAGGTTTGATGGAAAAAAATATTTGATAACAGTAATTCTCAATTACTTGTTTATTGAAAAATTTTTTACTTTGACCGTTCGAGTCACTACAATGTCAAATACAAAGTATACAATATATGATAAAGCCTCACAGTATTTTAAGTATTACATCTGTTTTATCAACCATAAAATAATTTAAATAAGAAAAGTATAAAAAACTTAGTAAGACATATAGAATAAATATACAAATATAATGTTTTGGCTTGTGTAATACAACTGTTATATTATTATAACATACAAGAGCTATAAACTTATACAACGATTGACTTAAATTAATACTATAGTACAAGAGGGGTTACTATAATTTTAAGCTTTGAATAATTGAGTTTGTTGAAAAAATAGTAATAATATTTTCCATACCGTGTATTGTAGGAAATTGAATGCTCTACAAAAAAGGTCTGATTCAAAATTTCCTAGCGGTTTAGAATCACGGTGGAAGCATGGTGGGTTTGTTCCATTTTACCACTGTGATTACTTGGTGTATCCACCGTGATTCCACGGTGTCTTTACCATCATGCATACACAGTGTTCCCACTGTGATTACTTGGTGTATCCACCGTGATTCCACGGTGGCTTTACCATCATGCATACACAGTGTTCCCACTGTGATTACGCGGTGGATACACCGTGGAACCACGGTGGTGAAATGGCACAAAGCCACCGTGGAATCACGGTAGATACACCGCGTAATCACAGTGGAAACACCGTGTATACACGGTGGTAAAACCACCTTGGAATCACGGTGGATACACCGCGTAAGCACAATGGATATACTGTGTATACACGGAGGTAGAATGGAACAAACTCACGGTGGATCTACGGTGTTTACACTTCCACGGTGTTTCCACCGTGATTCAAATCTGCAAGGGTTGTCACAGATTCAACCATTTCGGAAATATATTCGCATCGCAATGTCACATTGTCTGAAACTCATGATATTTCTCAATTTTGAACATTGAAAAATTTTTATAACGCTTCAAAATTCGAATTATTATTCATTGAAGCTCACGTTGTAAAAAAATATAGTGATAAAGGATTTTTATTAACTCAAAAAGATTAAATATTTTATTTTTCAATCTTAATCTTAATTTAATAATGTCATTTTCTATCGTTAATCACCGTTAATTTAATTGATTGTTTTTTTTTTTTTTTTTTTTTTTTTTTTTTCTAATGAATCATTTTGAAAAATTTCATTTTTCAAAAAAAATATTTGTTGTCTGAAATTTAATTTGACTTTACTACTCATTTCTTTTCTAATTAAAAAAATCCAATTTTCTCACATTGATACTTAAAAATTCCTAGATCATAAAATTATAATCAAACTGAGAAAAAACAAGTTCTTTCAATCTTAGATTTAAAATTGAACTTCAAATGTGGAAAATTAAATAAAATATTTTTTAACGAATATATACAAAATTAAATCCGACCTTTAATTTTTGAAGGATAAATTCGATTGTTGAGGTATGTTTATTAATATTCACTTGGAAATACAAAAATAAAATGAGACGAAAAGAATTTGCTAAAATGTACAAAATTTGATTATTTTTTTTTAAAAAAGAAAAAAAAATAGAGTAATACAGATAAATTTTAGATAAATAATAGCTTTTTTGCAATAAAAATTTCTTAAAATGATTCATTAAAAAAAAAAAAACAATCGATTAAATGAATGCCCGCTCGGCATGAATGTCCGAAAGATATCTTTTTGATATTAGAAAAATATCATAATTTTTTAGATAACTTTCCGATACCAATCAGATGTCTTTCTGACATTCATGCCGAGCGGGTGGTGATTAACCATGGAAAATGGCATTATTAAATTAAGTTGAGTTGATAAAAATTATTTATTACAATATTTTTTACAACGTGATCTTCAATGAATGATAATTCGAATTTTAAAGCGATAAAAAAATTTTACAATGTTCAAAATTGAGAGATGTCATGATTTTCAGACAATGTGACTTTGCGCTACGAATATCTCCGAAATGGTTGAATCTGTGACAATTTTTAATCAGAACTTTTTTTGTAGAGCATTCAATTTTTTTGCAAAAAACTGTATTGAGAATTTCCGAATTCTCGTTAGTTGACATGCTATAAAATTCAGAACGAGCTAAAACAAGTTCGTTGAATTATATTAAACTTTGACGTTGGATATCTTGTGAATGGTTAAATTTATGCAAAAATCATATAAAACCTTTCTTGTACAACAGTAAATTTGCTACAAAATTTTGTTAGAAGAGATTTTCTGTATCTTGGTCTGTTGGAAGTTAAGTATTTTTCACCATGTTACTAAATAAAAAATCGAAAATTATCAACAGCCATTTCGAAATATCTATAGTAAGAGCTCAAATTTTAACTGGCGCCATATTTTATGATACCCTTTCGATTTTTCCTTTTTCTTCGAAAAAAAAAAAAAAAAAAATTTCCCCTAATTTGAAACAGTCTAATATATATACATATATATTAGACTGGGCCAAAACAATCGACTATTTTTTTTTTCTTACAATACTGTGAAAGTATTATTCCTGATGACCAAAAAAAAATTATTGTGCAAGTTTGAGCCCTTAATATTGATATTAAGAGGTGTATCGTTACGACTATTCGTTTTGTGAGAGAAATTTTATTTTTCACCCAAAACTCGTAAATCATCTATCTGAAAAATTTGAGCAATGTATATTTTTGAAGGAAATAAAATTCCCTACAAAAAAACTCTCCTAGTAAATTGACGTAAAACGAGCCGTTTCTTTGTAACCGTGCCTTGAATATTGATTCGTTTTTTAAATTCTTTGTTTTTATGTTGGATTTTTGTAACTACTAGAAATATTGATTTGTCGCACGACTGTTTTGCCGTGAAAATATCGTCAAAAATTATAATAATATTAATGAAAAAAAAAATAAAAAGTTTGTAGTAAAACGTAAGTTGAATTTTATTTAATGCATGGAGACCGAGCTGTCCCGTACAAAAATCGATGTATATCTGTCTTAAAATTACTAACGTAAAAATCTAGGTACAAATTTCATAAGAGCAAAGAGTGGGAAAAAGGGTGTACATTTTAGCGGTAGTAACGAAAAGTTCGGAAGTGATTGGTAATGCGGAAGGAAGAGAAGGGATAAGGGGCATTACGGAAAATGGGCATGAGCGTGGGTGTAGCGTAAGCAGAACGGAAAATAAAGGGAATGACCTCACTAGACGTAGGAAATTTGGGAATGGAGAATGCCAGACTCAAGGGTCGCCAAGTGTAGTAGGTTTTTAGAGAACAATAGGCAATAAAATTAAGAGGGTGAGCTTAAAAATACGAGTACAATATTTTCAAATAACTAAAATACTATTGATAAAAAAAGGAGTTTACGAGAGGCTTAGGATAAAATACTTTGTAACTCACAAACAAATATGTAAGAAAAATGAATATATAAAATAAACCTAAGGCTTGTGAAAGATTTTACTGCCTTGAACATCTGCTAGCAACGTGTTAGAAAACAAAAAATTCTTAAGAATAAGATTAAACAGTTAGAAAATATAACTAAAATATTTAAGAGTAAAATTCCCAAGGGATTATATAACGATGGGCAATAAATTTAAGAATTTAAATCTAGCACTAAAAATCGTATGTTTAAATTAAAGTAAATTTGAAAATAAATTAAAAAATAAAAGTTTATTAATTAGCGCTTGAACAAATATTAAAATTTTTTCGAGCCAAGATACATATTTTTGAAGGAAATTTAATGCTCTACAAAAAAGGTCTTTTAACATTTCTTGCTAAATTCACTCCTTACAAAGTTATTCAGGTTATTTAAGTCGTTTTGACTCAACTTCAACCTTGAATAACTTTTGAAGGAGTGAATTTAGCAAGAAATGTTGGGAGACCTTTTTTGTAGAGCATTAAAGTTCCTTCAAAAATATGTATTTTGGCTAGAAAAAATTTTAACATTTCTAGTAGTTACAAAAATCCAACATAGAAACAAAGAATTTAAAAAACAAATCAATATTTAAGGCACGGTTACAAAGAAACGGCTCGTTTTACGTCAATTCACTAAGAGAGATTTTTTGTAGGGAATTTAATTTGCTTTAAGAATATACATTATTCAAATTTTTTAGATAGATGATTTACGAGTTTAAGGTAAAAAATAAAATTTCTCTCACAAAACGAATAGTCGTAACGATACACCTCTTAATATCAATATTAAGGGCTCAAACTTGCACAATAATTTTTTTTGGTCGTCAGGAATAATACTTTCACAGTATTGTAAGAAAAAAAAAATAGTCGATTGTTTTAGCCCAGTCTAATATATATATATATATATATATATATATATATATATATATATATATATATATATATATATATTTATTGGTTTTATTACCATTACTCATTATTATATTTACAAAACTGGCCTACTCGGCATCGAAAAAAAGTTATAACAATCATTTTTTCAGTGACATTATTTATAACTTCTTCTTGATAATCATGGAGGAATAAAGTTTTACTTATTTTGAACCCTATTACTTACTTAAGAATTGAAAAGCCGCTTTTTTTGTATTCTCTATCTGCCTGACCTATGAGTGAAGGAAAACAAAATAAATATACAGAACTATTTTTAACAGCTAACTCGTATGAAAAAACAATATATAGTTAAAATATACAAAACCGTATATGCTTGCACCAAAAAAATATATGATATATTAAATTGTATATTATAAAAATTCATATTGGAATTTTGGCCGATTTAATATAAAATTATATACAGTAGTGAATATATGTATTCCATATATGAAACTTATTTTTATTATATTGAACAATATATACATCTATATTTACCTTACAATATATTGTATTGATATATTTTCTTTTATATTAAAAAAATATAAAATTTTTATATGAAATGAAATATATGGTAGCATATAATTTATATTATATGTGGTACCATATATTTTCTTTATTATATTTAAGTATATATTTTATTCGGTGTATGTATATGTATATGGGTAGATATATTCGCATCGAATTAACTGATTTTGAAAACTAACTGCAATTTAAGAAGTATATCAAAATTTAGATCTAATTTAATCGAATTGGTCAGACGAATAAGAATGTTTTTTTCCCATACACAATATAAATATATGTTTTTATGTATGATAAAAATATATTTTTCGTATATGACAAGAATATATATTTTTGTATATTTTAAAAATATATTTCTTGTATGATTTACATACATATTTTATATATGCTAAACATATACGGACTCTTATATGATAAATTTTATATTTTTTAACATAAAAAAAATATATCAGAAAATATAGTTAATTTGACCACATATATTTTCTGATATTTATCATATATTTTTACATATATTTGGAACATGTATGTTATTTTCATACGGGAAAATAGGTGGAACCATACTTCTCCATTATTGTCCGCATTTTTATCGAATTTCATTTCGAGGCACATGTTTATACCGTAGTTTTATTCAAATATTGCGTGAATGAATGAAAATATATCGATTTGGGCAACAATACATTACCATTTAAATGATCCCACTTTGTAACATTTCATGAAATATTTATGCACTAATCTTTAGCTAAATTTCAAATGATTACTATCAGCTTTATTTGTGTAGTTAATTAATTGTAAATACGTTTTTTTGTCCTATTTAATACCCTTGGCTAATGTACGAAAATTTTGTTACTTTAATTAAATGAATCTACATAATCAAGAATCGATTTTCACTATACTTTCTAGTAGTGTTTTTAATCTCTTCAAACTTTTTTCTTTTAATTATACATGAACATCTAATATTAAGGCAATAAAAGGCATTGTTTTTTTTATAAAATAATTTTTTTCTATTTCCAAAATTCTATTTATATCAGAAAATTATTTATTTTGCAAATTAATATTATAACAATTAATGGTCATTGTTTAGAATCACGCCTGTTCATGTTTGTGTATGTAAACTATTGAGTTTAAGACCCTGATTAAGAAAAATGATTTGGAATGATTCAAAACAATTTGAAATGATTCAAAATAATTTGAATCGACTAATATATAGATATACACTTAATATGGAGCAAATCATATTTCTTAATCAGGGAAGATATTTCTTCTGCTTGTTTTGAAATACATTGTAGATTTGCATATTTTTACTAATAATCGACATCTAGTTTTTTTTTGCAAATTGAGCTATTTTTTTTCATTATTTGTAATACTTCTAACAAGTTGACAGAATTTCATAACGTTTTAAATTTTTTGACCTCACCGTTCTCCTAAGGCTTCTGTACTATAACACGAGAATTTCGAAACGCTTCACGTATATGTTCTCGTATGTGTGTATGCACGAACACGAACTTACCTGCTTCACGGCAGTATTTAATGTAATTCAAAAAATTCTACCGTACGATGGACGGAGTAGCTTAATTGATGTAGATAAAAAGAACGAAATACGGCATAGGCCTGAATGGCTCAACTGGAAGAGCACTCAGCGCGTAACCGACTGGTCTAAGTTCGTTTCCCAGTTCGGACTATCCATATTTTTCTGAATTTATCTATAAATTGTTCATTAAGAAGTCCTCTTCTTTATCCTTCCCAACCCTCATCTATCCTAATTATCGTTCCTCAATTCGAGAATATGGGAACGCATCGCGTATATATTCCCGTATGAGTGTATGCATGGCTTATCCCATATAACAATCTTGTTTAAGGCTTGAGCGAGTCTGGTCACAAGTCTAATAGACGTTAGTATCTTTTTCTACCTAGGTGTCTTGCTGCAGATACTTGTAGCTAAATTTCAATAACGAGTCTAGTGCAAGCCTTACACAAGAAATTCGTGCCAGATTATAACTCAGTTTTGGAGGAAGACTATAATTGAAAATAGTTGCGCATGACTTGCTCACGGCTCAAAATTGACCTTAAGCTTTGAGCGTATCATGCGAAAGTCTTGATGATGATTTCTTGCTACATGATCTTTCGCAAGACCTATACGTAGAAAAAGATACCAGTGACTAGGGGTTTTGCTTAGGGCACTGGCACCAGAATCTTGCTCAAGCATGTGTTACTTAGGATACTTTCCTGCTTTACCGCATTATTTAATGTAATTTAAATGGCATAATGTTACCGTCCATTATACGGTAGCATTTTTATGTCTATCTACTAGTCTATGAGTAGATATCTGGTAAGAACATGCGAATACCGGAGGTTTAACTGTATTCTTTAAAAGTATAAAAACTACAAAATATACTTCCATCAATTCTTGTTTGAGTCCCTGATGTACGATTTATTAATACACTACTCCAAAGAATTAAGAGGTTAAAAAGTATTTTAAAATATTTATTTCTGAATTTACATTTCTAGTGCTACTTTTTTTAATAATTGTCATTAAGAAGGATACTCATATGCAGATAACTAAAAATAATTTAGAATCTTTAGTTTTTGACTCTGAAGTTTTCCGGTCGAAAACTTTTTATTGACATACTATAACTAAGTACTTAAAAATAAAAACTAACAAACTAGGAATTCCAAGCTTCAAAACAGGGTTTTTGAATTACTTACGGTGTTTGTTTGAGAAAATAGACAATAATTTTAAAAAGCCTTTGAATAGTAAATAACTTGGATGGATCCATTAATTTGTGAATAGTATAGTTTTTTTTGCTGTTCTATTGAATTCTATAGAATTTTGA
The DNA here is from genome assembly GCA_964016945.1 of Microplitis deprimator. NCBI lineage: Eukaryota > Metazoa > Arthropoda > Insecta > Hymenoptera > Braconidae > Microplitis > Microplitis deprimator. The sequence goes on along the minus strand of OZ024709.1, from coordinate 12,361,409 downwards.
ATATGATTAAATAACAGTGTTTTAAGTCGTTATAATTTAACGATTGACGTTTTTTTTTTATTAGTATCATTTTTTATCAGTCTACTAAGATAATAATGTACACAATCTATTTGTAATTCAGTCTCTTTTATAAATACATTTTTGTTAATAAACAATCATGAGTAAAAGTTTAGAAAATCTAATTGTGCACATATCAAATACTTATGTATAAATATTCTCACTCAAATTTACTTAAATTTTCAATAAGAATCTATCGAATTCCAATGTAATTTAATTAAACATATTATGACGTATGTAACCAATAAAGTATTGAGTCATTTAAGGTAAGTGACCCCTCTATCTGCCAGGCCCCCTTTATCGGCCACTTAGTCGAAAAATCGATATATTTCCATCATAAGTACGTATTCATGCGTAAATAGTTTTTAAAAAAAAAGTAAAATTAATCTACTTTAGATTAAATATACTTTAATTATTGTAAAAATTCATTTTATAATTAAAAAAAAAAATAGTAGTGCGTCAGATGCGATTTCTATTGATTTCTTATCAGGTAGGTTAAGGTTTCTTGTTTTTTCAAAAACCTATTACTAATTAAAAATAACAATAAAAGTCCGATTTTTTTTTGTAATCTTATTAGCTCGTTTCATAGTAATTTTAGGAGTTAAAAATTTGATGATTTTTGCCTAATTTATATTAAAAATATGGTGACCGAATATAGATGCAAGAAAATTACCTCTGTATGCATTATCGGCCACCTTAGTTTTATTTTTTCTTTTTTAGGTTATCAGCATTTATATGCGAAATAGTCAATTTAATTTGTTGATGTCCAAATAAATAAACAAATTGATTAAGTTATATTTCAAAATAAATATAAATATTTAGAATAGATGTAAATAAATTATATACATCCGATCAGCTAAAATTTTATCTATAAGGTGGCCGATAATGGGGGTCTAGGCAGGCCGATAGAGGGGACATCAGGAATTGAAGTTATTTTCATTTATTATTTAATTTCTAATAAATATTTTTACATATATTTTTTCTTAATTTGAAGTTAAATGTATAAGCTTTAAAGTTATATCACTGTTTTATACATGAATTGGTTTTTTATATTTTAATTCTCGATTCGAAAAAAAAATACGCTTAACTGGCCGATAGAGGGGTCACTTACCTTACATTAAATTTTATTATTGAAATAAATTTTCTGATAAAATTTTGTTCCATTATTTTTAAATTATATCCGATCGAAAATCATGTATAATTAACTCGATAGAAGTGAATGACGTCCGTTTCATGATTTACATACGCGTCTTATAGCAAATTAACTTTTAAGTGGCGCTCAAACGCACTCTAACGCAATGTAAAAGTCTGCGTTAAGTCTTTCTATAGTTTAGTCAATTACTATAACAATGTGCTACTTCACTCGCAATACGTAATGCTTGAATATTGAACTTTAAAAAGTTCATTTATAGATTCATGATTTCAAATAATTTGTTCTTTGATTTGCATGAATTTTTTATATTTTTTTATGCTGGTTAAGAAATACTTTCAGATAGATTCTTAAATTTGATTAAAAGCTATCAAAGAGATGTTATATTCCGTTTTTTGCCCATAAGTTTTTCAAAAATAACCCAACTAAGGACATATGTTTTTTTTTTTGTTTATTTTGATTTCTAACCAAACTATTTCTTTTTATTATTAAAATAAGTGTTTTTTATTCTATATTTTTGAGTTTCAAAAATTAAATAATTTATTTTCAATGGAGTTGATTTTTGGAAAAATTTTATCTGAAGCTTTTATTTATTTAAAAATTTTGAAGATTTGCGAATCCTATTATTTGATAGTTGTTATGATTATTTTTTTTTTAATCCGAAAAATTCCGTTTTTGTATGAGTCATAACTTAATTTAATAAGGATTAGTTATGATTATTAGGGAGACGAGACCAATTGACTGTCTAATTACTATTAAGTTTGACGATGATTATTTTCTTTAATAAATCGAAACAAAATTAAAGTTTAACCATAAATTTAGTTTGTTGTTTGCATATCACATCTTTTAACATTCATGTAAAAAATATTTTTAAATCTTTCACCCGTTTGTTATTAACTATCTGTTTACTGAGTACTTAAGATTATTCCTGAATTTAATTTTTTGCTCGTTAACACTTATTGTTAAATGCTTTTAATTAATCTATTCCAATTCGTTATTCATATTTACGCCTACTACAATTTTTTGCAGTTTAGTACATCAGTATTCTATGATTAAATTCTTTTCTTGAATTTTAAAATTTCCTTAGCTGTCTGGTTACTAGTCTCGTTGAGCTATTAAGTATATATATTTTTAAACGTTTGATTTTATCAGAAAACCATTGATTTCAGATATGATTTATAAAAACAATACGATTTCGTGAATTTGTGACAATTAAAAAATAATCTTGATCATTAAAATCCTAGAATCGATCGGTCTTAAAAATAGTAAAATCGATAGAATTTTTGGGAAAAAAACTTTTCCTCCAAAGAAGAATAAAAAATACATAGTTTCGAATTAGCTATTGAAATTCTTAAACAGACAAATTGAAGATAAATATATTTATAATAACTTACACTCATTCAAAAAAAAATTCGAAAAAGATTATGAAAAAACTAAAATAAAAAAAAAAAAAATATATTTCACTTGATTTATTTTCCAAGAACTTATGGGCAACATCCAAGAAAAACTTTTCTTAAATGACTTGTTAAAGAAATTTGGAAGTTTACCAAAAGCCTATCTTAATAGATTAAGAGTAAAATGCAGGTAGATGTAATAGCTGTTTCTGGTAGTATTTACTACATTTATCTACTTCTGCTTTATAGAAGCGATCAAGAAATTGTGATAGACGATGTAACTCTTAAAAATTTTATGCCAGCAATTAAATTCATTTAACGATTTTCTCATAGACTTATGAAAACGTTTTCTTAAGTTAGGGTGAATTTGTTGCCTCTTCGTAGATTTTGTTACTTTATAAATTTTATCAATTTTAGCAAATAGTTTCCAATGGCGCAGATTTAGTACTTGGATTTTGAGTCATGCTGTCTCCCATGCTAGGCATACCATGACTTGTTGTACTGAGACCATTGCCTTGCCTACCAGTACTTGTTCGGGGATCTCTATTGAAAAGTCTTTTCAGACCACTGCGAACTTGTGGCTGCCACCCAACTACAATAAAGATGAAAAAGCCTTGTAGAGCATTTAAAAGATCAGTAAAATACCAGAGATAGTTGGGTCCACCGACAGCCCATGATATAATATCAGCAATCCAGGTTATCCCCATGACGATCACCAATTTCAAACAAACTCGACCAAGAGCAGCTCTGGAATATAATACAAAAATTAAGGTTATTATGAATAATAATATTGTATAAAAGAGGCATTTTATAGCGAATTAGCAAATCCAAGAACTTGATATGTTTTAATATTTCCGACTGGCAATGATTAATACTTTAATTAAAACCCTCGCGGGCTTAAGATCATTATCGACATTTCTCCTCAATTGATAAATACGTTCTAAACTTGCGATTATCATTCCTTGAGTCAGCTATCATGCACTCCCATAGCCGGAGATTCTACGGTTTCCGCGGCACCGCCAAATGACCAAGGGTTTTTGTATAATTCGACGAAATAAGACTTTTTTTTAAGAATAAAATTTTTCGATATCTTGCTTGGTTTTCAATATATCGAGGATTCTGTATGTATGTATTAGGGTGGTCCGTTTCCCATACAAAGTTTGGAAATCGGCCCTAGATCGGGCCATTACTGGGCCACGAATGTTGATTAATGGCTCAGCAATGACAATTTTTATTGTCCGATAAACGGTTGATAGCTAGAATGATAACCTCGGCTTATTAATGGCGCTTGACTATCGGCCGATTAATGGTAGCCAGCAATCAGCCAAGCAAGTAAATAAATTTAATTAGAAGAAAATTTTATTTTTATTATCCTAGTGGAATTCATGGTCATTACCGTTTAAGTGGAGTATATAATGTGAAAAAAACTCGGTGAAAATTCTGCTGGACTCTGGGCGCGAATTGCCGTCCTTCTGATTGCTGGGTCTGAACGCTGGCTACTGGACGAACCTACTAATGTTGAGCTGATACCTTTAAATGATCTAATTATTCATTCCACTACAACCACTCGATTTTATGAAATATGAAGAGCAATTTAATTAATATTTTCGATTTTTTAGAAAAAAAATAAAAAAATCATAATTTCGTACTATTTTTATTATAATTAGATAATTTAAAAAAAAAAACTCATTAAATTTAATCGATTATTTTTCAAGAACCCAGTTTAATTATCTTGATCTACCATCATTATTAAAAATGACGTTGTTGATTGCAAATAATAACGAACTAAAAAATATGTAAATTGTTAGTTGTAAAGAACTTTAATCCGAAAATTGAAATATTTGAAAATTAAAACTTCGTTTACTTCAAAAATAAATAATTATTAAATAAAGACAATTATAATAATAAGTTATTTGAATAATTAATAATTGATCAGTAGATTTTTTCATTTAACAGAAATCAATTATGGAACACTGATTCACCAACAGTAGCCCAACGTTGCGAACCAATAATCGGCCAGTGATAAATAGCCATTCATTGGCCAGCCATCGGCAGCGTTATATGACTGGCGTTTCCTTTATGGAAAGTCACATTTTGATATGAAACTAGTAATACCATAACATATACGCTATCTTGATATAAAAATTAAGCGGCTGCTGGTAATTAACCAAGTTTGGGCCATCACTAATTGCCAATGCTTGGCCAAGCGACGGCAGTCGGACATTGGCCAACCTACGGCATTTTTTTCATTAAAGACGACTTTGTATGGGTTGGAACGACTATTTTTTTTTCACTCTCACTTCAAAATATTGTTGTAGACATTGGGAAAAAAATTCCCTTAAAGTTTCAGCTCTTAATTTTAAATTTGAATACTTTACATTTGATTATGAAATTTTCCCGTTTAAAATACATAGGAAAGTTAGGATTTTTTCAAAATTCTTCATAGCTCAGCCGCATTTCAACTTATCGAGTCACCGTTTACGGCATTTTGTATAGGTAATTTAATGCTGTTCAAAAGTCCCCTGAGTAATTTTACTCATATTTTTATTGTTTTTTCGACATTGGTTCTGAAAATCATTTTTTTAACTATAATTTGGGTTTTTAGTTGATATTTGTGTCCGTCTACCTTTGGTTGATGCATTCTACCGGGTTTGCCACTGACTGACACTTTCTCTCCTTTCGTTGGTATGTATCATATTTTTGTCCTGATTGTTGTATGACAGGGCAGCTAGAGATTCGACTGCTCAAATTGGTCGCGCCATTTTAGGGAGCCCCTAAGTTACTCACTACCCTTATCAGCACATATATTCGCTTTCCGGTTCACCGAGACTCCGAAAAAGGCCCATGGGTCAGTATGCCAAACATCATAGATGGCAGTTCAGACGAGGTCACGTGAATGACCCCTCCTCAAATTTTACGGTTATATGAGGGCGATCAATTAGCAATTAATTCACTTTAATTCTCAGTTAGTACACAATTAGTATACGCTTAGCATCTAGCAGCTGGAAGGTGTAGAGAAGAGCTGAGGACGCCTAGCGAGGTACTAACTCTACACTCTTCAGCCCACCAAGTAAATATTTCTACTGTACTCTTTGTACTATCCAAGTCTAGTCAAATTATTGTAAAGTTGAATCAGTTAATTTATTGTAAAATCTAGTCTGTTATTTATCATAAAGTCCGTTCACTTATTGAAAAAGCCTAGTCAGTTTATTTATTGTAAAATCTAGTCAGTAAATTAATTTAATTTCAAAATACGTGTTAATAAAAAAATCAGTGCCATAATGGCGAGTCGTCGCCAATAGTCTTGTCGAAGGGTCAATGAGGTATGTTGCAGTATGTTGCAGTCCACGTTCAGGAGTCCTACTTTTAATCTAAGAGATCATCGATGTAAGTCAGCACATAGAGTAAATTACGAGTTTGCCAACGCGGAGTTATTTATATTTAGATTTTTGTTACATTTTACTTTTATTTTAATTTTTTGAACATTATGAATCTTGGAATTTCATTTATAACTTGGCAATAAGAAATGATTAAGATAAGTTATTTAAGCTGTTAAATTTTATTACAAGAAATGGTAATTGTACCCTGAGAAGGAAATTTTCTTCTGGCAACTAAATTTTAGTTATGACAACAAAATGATTTAATTGCCCATTGCCAATCATATATTTGGTCGTTTTATCTAGATATTTTACAATCCACCAACAAAAAAAATTATTAGAAACTATAAAATATTTACTAAAAGCAATTACGCGTTAAGTAGCAAACATGAAATCAAATTGATTACCTGTAGAGCTTATAAAGTAGTCAATATAAAATTTATTAGTGAGCCTTAGATAATGAGTTTTTGATAATAATTAAATAATGTTTTAAAATGATAGAATATTTATTTAACGATTAAATAAATGCATATTTACAATAATAGTTTATTTCCTTGACACGTACTTTTTTTTTTGTATTATGACAAAAATTATTCAGAGAAATATTAATATTAAATGTTAATGTCATAGTGTAATACAGGATACCCTATACATGGTGGCCAGAGATTTTTGAGATTGAAATTCCTTGAGTTTTCCCGGTATTCCAGTCAAATAATTTAAAAATTCCCTGACCACATTTAGAAATATCAAATCATTGGAAATATGGATTTGTTCAGTCACGAGCTTGAACAATTTGAAAAGCTTCGTGTGGTTCCGCTACATCCGGGAGCTGCCGAACTCGCTACTGTCCGCAAAGAGAGGGTAGTGCCGGGTCACTCGCTATTTGGGCCAAAACATACAATTTCTCCCTCATGACCGTGCCAAGCCGCTATGAGAACCCGCTACAAGCCGGCCAATCAGATAATTCGTCTTATATGAGCTGGCAAGTGTTAGAACTCACCTTACACCGAGAGCTCGGCAGCCAATGAGGAAAGTTTGTTACCAACTACTTCCTGTTGGCGCACTTTTAAGCCAATGGGAAAATTCGTTTTATGCAGCGAGGCTGTCACGTCACCACCAAGCGGTCACGTTGTTTCAACAACTTATTCTCCTAGGTCTTTTTCGCTCCTGAATTCAACAGTACAACCTCGCGCTCTAAAACCGCTTTGCTTTGCTATAATTAATTTTGTTGCATCCGCTATCGCGTATATATCTAGTTGCATTCGCTATCAAGTATCTTTACTCACAAGTTTTTCAGTGTACATATTTTTAAATAAAGATCTAATTTATCATCTGTAAATTTTGGTTTAATTGTTAGTTATTGAATTCACCACACCTACACCACAATCCTTTTGTGCATTCTCTCAATTTTACAGAATTTAATTTAAAATAAAATGATATTAGTCAGTTCAATACATAATCAATCATTGTCGTTCAATGAAACTTTATTTTATTATTTGTCGATGTATATTGTTTTTTTTTTTTTTTTTTTTTTTTTTATTTATTAATTAAATGAACAATTTCTGATTTTAAAGCCATATTTTTATACAACTTACTCTATAATGAAATATGAATAAATTTTTCAGTCCCACTAGAATGAATTTCATAAATATTAATAAAAATTAATGAAGTCGGCGAATAATAAATATAGTGAAACTTCTTGGTTAAATAATAATGTATTCTTTAAATGTTTTTGGTTTTTTAACTTGTCAATGTGCATATTTATTAGGGTATCCGTTATTTACCAACTTGATTTTTTATTTAGCAACGCCCTCCAAATTTATCGTTTATGACCTAAAAAAAATTATCCGATCCATATAAGCCCTTAATATTTGTTGCGTAATCGCACTATATTTATATTCAAATATAGTTGCACTTCCGGCAAATAGAGGCAGCACCTACTGGGGCGTCGTGGCTGTTAAATTTAAACTTGATCATGCGCAGTGCAACGCATGCGCCATCTAAATTTCCTGCTTCATGTCGAGAAGACCGACGCCATTATCTTTCGCAAGCATACATTCAAGAAAAAACACGTGTTTTACTGAATCGTATAATTTTGTGCTCATCTCAAAGTAATTAATTTAAATAATAATTTAATTAAATTCAGCATTCATCGGGCTCATTAAAACTAATCATTTTTATAATTTTGGGCACCAGAGCTCAGAAAATAATTATTAAAAAACTTCAAGAATTCAAGTGATCGACGACCACGTTTCTCAAGAGGTTATTCACAAGGGAGACATCACAGGTGCCTTTTTTATTAAATAATTAATTATTACCAGTGCTCAATTAAATTAAAAGACTCAATATTCTCATTAATTAATTATCATAATGCTCAATATTGCGATCAAATTAAAAATTAACTTTCGCTCAGTAGCCTTTGCAATCATGCTACCACGTGTTCAACAAATGAATTCAATTCAGTGCAATTTAGTATAAACTCATTCAAATCAATTAAATTAAGTGATCATAAATATTATAAACTCAATGAACTCAAATATTTATGCATTTTGTGCTATTAAAATTAATAATTAAGTGTTCAATTATAAACTTCGCTCGGTAACCTCTGATTTCATGTTACTGTCTATCATGAAATTTTTTACAATCAAATAAGTGTTCAACTAAATTCAAACTTATTACTTTGATTATTTAAATCAATTACTCGAGCTCAATTTTATAATTTGCATTCAATAAATTACGTATTCATGAGCTCAGACAATTAACAGTATTAATAAATTAAATCAACGATTTAATTTCGTAACCCAGTGATATTATGTGCTGTGACAAATAAAAATACTGATATATTTTTTAATATGCGTATTTTTCCAACATCCCAACCACCAACCAGTCCTGGCATGTATTTATTTAATTATTATTACAACAATATTCATATTATACCGTGCCGCAAAGACAATACATTTCCCATTTGAATAACATGGGGTTTTGGTGCGTTTGACATTTCATTTTTTTTCTCCTAAGCAAGTTAATATACAAAAATGAGAGATACATATTTTTATAGGAAATTAAACACTCTAGAAAAAAGGTCTCTTATGATTTTTTGATAAATTTACTGCTTTAAAAGTTATTGAAAGTTGAAGCTAAACTTATAGTATTTTATTTAATTTTTTTCACTTTGATCACAAAATTATCATTATTTAAATAAATGTAAATTGTTTATTGCGAAAAATATTTAATTTTAACTGTGATATCGAAAAAATTACTGTCAAAAATTCAGATAAGTGAATAATAATGTGACTGACGAGTTAAGTTTAAAATTTTTAAATTTATCAGGAAAAATATAACAGATTAAATAAACTTTTTAACATACTAATTAACACTTTGTTTTATTGAACATTCTTTGGTGGCATTTGGAAATTGTTTTTTATACTCACTCTCTAAAAACGAATTAATAATGAAATTCACTGCGAATCAGTGGATATGCAATGAAAACCAGCTATAAGTATATCACTGAGTGATTTGGTGATATATTTATAGCAGGATAAATCGTGACTATCAACTAATTCGCATTGAATTTCACTAATTCATTTTTAGAGAGCACTTACGATTTGAATAACATATTAATTTTTATTTTCGTCCTTAAGGTAGAGTATTCATATATTCTTCAGTCGGTTGGACAGCTCTCTCCACAGTATCATTGTCTCTAAATCTGAAATAGTGAAAACTACTGAAAAATAGTCTATATACACTATTTTACAGTTATAAGTATACCACCTGTTACACTTATGGCTATGAAACAGTGAATAGTCAATGTTTCAGATTTAGGGAGTTGACTACTTCTAGCTGTTTGAAAATAAAAAAAAAAATTTCCAAATGCTACCAAAGAATGTTCAATAAAACGAAGTGTTAATCAGTATGTTAAAAAGTTTATTTAATCTGTTATATTTTTCCCGATAAATGTCAAAATTTCGGACTTAACTCGTCAGTCACATTATTATTCAGTTATCTGAATTTTTGACAGTCATTTTTTCAATAGCACAGTTGAAATTAAATATTTTTCGCAATAAATAATTTACATTTATTAAAATAATGATAATTTTGCGATCAAAGTAAAAAAAATCAAATAAATTACTATAAGTTTAGCTTCAACTTTCAATAACTTTTAAACCAGTAAATTTATAAAAAAATCATAAGAGACCTCTTTTCTAGAGTGTTTAATTTCCTACAAAAATATGTATTTCTTATCTTTGTATATTAACTTGCTAAGGAGAAAAAAAATTGAATGTCAAACACGCCAAAAACCCATGTTCTTCAAATTGGAAATCCATTGTCTTTGCGGCTCGGTTTAATATGAATATTAAGGGCGTATATGGATCTGATAATTTTTTAACTTCCCGCTAAGAAAATTGCAAATTTTCAAAAATTCGGGAAGTTATTGGTTTCAGTCCGATTTTCAAAAATCGAATTTCTAAGAGATATTGACGTTTTGAGGTTCTCGGAAGCTATTCTGACTAATTTCACGATGATGTCCGAGTGTATGTATGCATGTATGTATGTACGTACGTATGTGAATATCTATAACTTTTGAACGGATAAACCGATTTTGATCATCAAGGTGTCATTCGACGCGGCTTGCGAATATCTTAAAGCTGAAAATAAATTGAGCTTGATCGGTAGGGTTCGTTCAGAGATATTCCAAAAATAAACTTTTTTTAAAAATGTTTTTTTCAGATAACTTTTTATGGTCTTGATGGATTGATTCCAAAATCAACTGGGCTCTGAAGCTTTATAAGCCGCGTCGAATGCCATCTCAACCATCAAAATCGGTTAATTCTTTCAAGAGAAACCGTTGTCGAAAGAATTTATAAAAACAAATTTTTTTAGTATTCCGGAAATTTCTCAAAAACGACTCGATAAATCAGTTTTAAAATTTGATCAGCTCTAGAACTCAATAAAACGCGTCGATCGCCACCTCAATCGTTGCAATCGGTGAATTCGTTCAAGAAATATCGTTGGAGAAAAAAAGGTAAAAAACGTTATTTTTCAAAAACAAAAGCATACAAAAGTATTTTCGAGCTCGAAGAGCTCCAAAATGTATTCTCAACAATGTTTTCGAGCTCACGGAACTCGAAAAATGCGGGAAGTTTTGGGGCTGGCCCGCAGGGTCAACTGACAGACCGATTTTTTAGGTCATAAACGAAAAATTTAGGGAAATCTGCTAAAAAAAAATTAAGTTGGTAAATACCGGACACCCTAATGTTTATAGCTTGAAGATCCTGAGGATTGGTTTCTACTAAGACTTTTTTTTCTAACAGCCTTTTTAATTCGAACTGCTTCGTTTTCTCGTTGTTGGAAACAATTTCTATTAATGTTTTTTCAAGATGGTATTATAGTCGCATTCGCACCACGCCACTTTTTGAACAGTTTTGACAGAAAAAAAAATTTATCGGCATTTTGCAGTCAAAAATAAGAAGGTAAAAGTTTTTCCAGCTTTGTGACGAAATTCCCTGACATTTCCCTGACTTTTTCAGTATTTTTATAATTCCCTGACATTTCCAGGTTTTCTAGAAATGTGGCCACCATGCCTATATTACTATCAAAAAAGGGTTATCGTCACTCTGATAATTTACAGCGAGTCAACTGTCCCATATATGCTTCAAGTTGGGAATATGACAGTTCTGAAACAAGTTTCATGCTAGGGACACTACAAGCGGTGGGCGCGATCTAGTAGAGAGCACTGAACTACTACTCGCTTACTAAAAACTTTTCTTCTGGTTTAAGTCTTGATGCTAGCCAACAGCAGTTCGGTTCTCGCCACTAGATCGCGCCCACAGCTTGCAGTGTCCCTGATAAGAAACTTATTTCAGAACTATTATATTCCCAACTTGAAGCATTTATGGGACAGGTACACCTCTGTTATTCAACAGAGGGACAACTGTCTTTTTTTATGGGAATATATTTTGTATTACATTAAGATATTAATTTTTTCTTGGATAATTATTCTCGATATATTGAAATAAAAAGTACATTTTAGATAAAAAAAACAAAATTTTTTTTTACTTTATACTTATATTTATTATTTTCTCATTCAATTTAATTGAAAATGATTCAAATCCTTTTTATTTTTAATTGATATCTATTAACAACTATAGATTTATTTAATTCACATTATTTATTACTAATTAATGACTATAGCACTCTGTTATTTATTTTAATTAAGTGATTTTTCATATTTTAACTTAATAATCATAAGGCTTAAATATATATTTATTTTAAATAAATATATTTTTTATGTCTAAGTAATATTTATTAGAGTTAATATAATAATATTTTGCTTTAATATTTGGGTTTGTTGGCACTATAATTTAGTTGTATATTAAATAAATATTTTCCTTACTTTACCAAATGATTTTATTATCGTAGAGAGAGAAATATTAATGTCAACAAAATAGAGTCAATTAACTCATTTGTTAAAAATGACAAAATAAATTATGTTGACGTAATAAAATTTAGTTGTCTCAAATAAATTTTAGTTGAACAGAATTTAACAAAACCGATTTAATTGTCCGAAAAGAACTTTTTTCTCAGTGTATAAGATAAATTATTTAAATCGATTATATTACTCATGAAATTAGATCTAGGATCTCCTTTTACATATAATTATAATAATTCTTTAATAACTTTACTAATGAACGTATGCGAATATTCAGTAGATCACGTCTGTTAAATAATCAGAACATTAATTGAATCAATAAAATAATAATCAAGAGAATTATAGTATAAAATAAATTTATTAAATTATTTCCCCTATCCTGTAATAAAGCTGCATGCTCAGTCATACTTGGTATTTCAGGACCCAGTTGCTTATTTACTTGAGTTGCTAAAGGAGAATTGCTCAAGGTTCCTGGTACGAGGAAGTAAATGCATACCCTTACCGTTGCTTTGATGTCCGTATTGGTGTATTCTACAGCGTTCGCTGACTAAAATATCGATAGGTACTGTGCTTGCTAGCACACAGAGCGTATCATAAGTGGTAAGCTAACGCGATGCACTACCTAATTTTTCGTTGTTGCTTTAAAGTTAACTTGGTCTGCCCATACTGGGGTTCCATATAGCATTATCGCAGTTATCACAGTAGTCAGTAAACGCTTGCGGGCTGCTTTAGGACCTTCAACATTTGGCATCAACCATTCCAAAGATTAAATATTTTCCTCGGCTTTCTGACACATTCGTTCAGTGTGCAAATTGAATGAGATTCTGTTATGAATTTACAGTCCCAAGAATCGTAGGATTAGGCGCGATGTTATCTCCTGTTTGCCAACGTTGATAGTTATATTTTCTAACATTTTTTTTCCTATTATAAGGACAACTTCTGTTTTGTGGTAAGCGAGAGTCGATCCTATATCGGCCAGCCATTTTTGGACCATGGCTATTGCTTCATTGCACATTTGTACTATTTACTCAATGAATTTTGCAATGACTAGCAACCCTGCATCGTTTGTGAATCCTATAATTTGGGCTCCGAGTATGGTAGCATCAGTTTAGAGATTCCGTTGTACATGATGTTTCGAAGGATAGGACCCAGTCCCAAGCCCTGTGGAACTCCATCTGTGACGTCATATTTAACCTAGCCCACACCAGTGACATACCACAGCTTACGGTTTTTTAGGCAGTCCACGATAATCATGACAAGGTATACTGAGATGTATGTATGTATGTATGTGTATAAGGGTGGCGCAAAAAAACCGACTATTTTTTTTTTTTTTCGATCTCGCATGAAAATTTGTTTGTTTACGATGTTTTAAGAAGCCTCTCCAAAAGTCAGCTCGATAAAAAATTTGTAAGAGGTCGCTCACGAATTTTGAAAATATCAAAAATGAATGAAATTCGGATTTTTGATTTCAAAATTTTTTTTTTCTCGTGGCGGCAATAGTTTATATTTGTATAATCATGACTATGCTGAAAATTTCAGCCCAAAATTCAAATATTTCAACGGCGGTCAAGAATTTTGAATATTAACTGATAATATGTAACTAATAGTTTGCATTAGTTTTTGTATTTTTTTATAACTCAATTATTGTCATTTCAGTAAAATATAACTTTTGCAGAACCAAAAATATACAGGACAGTTTTTAACAATAAAATTTGGTAAGTTTTAAATAAGCGAAAAAATCTACAAATTGAATTAAAAAAATAAATAAGTATGTAAAAAACTTATTATTTCTATTTCTCGGGTTTTATTTTCATTCATTGTCATTTAAATTGATAGTGAAAAAATCGAGAAGCTTTATTATTAATATTCAAGGGTCGCTCGAAAACGTCCAAATGACAGCACTCGGAAACATTCAAAATTCTTGAGCGAGGTTTAAATATTTGAATTTTAGGTTGAAACTTTCAGCGTAGTCATGATTGCTGCCACGAGAAAAAAAAAATTTTTGAAATCAAAAATCAGAATTTCATTCATTTTTGATATTTTCAAAATTCGTGAGCGACCTCTTACAAATTTTTTATCGAGCTGATTTTTGGAGAGGCTTCTTAAAACATCGCAAATAAACAAATTTTCATGCGAGATCGAAAAACAAAAATAGTCGGTTTTTTTGCGCCACCCTAATGTGTATGTATGCATGTTTGCTGTGTGTGTAGACAATAATTGGGGTCCAAGGACAAAGCCCCGATGGGGGTCGGGGGGTGAAGCCACCCACTTAAAAAATGAAATTCTTTTTAAGTTTATATTTAAACATCAAAAATTAATTTTGATGATTTCGCCAAAGATAAATTAATTTGTAAAACATTTTATGATTGTATGTCTGGGAATAATCAAAATAATACTATTATGGTTTGAAATTCATTTTTCTAAAAATAAATGACATCAAAATGCATTGCAAAAAAAAATTTGTTTAAAATTTTTTAAAAGTTTTTAATTCGATATCTCGCAAACTAAGCGAGATATCAAAAAATTCTATTTTTCAAAAAAGTCTTAGTTAGTCGAGGTCCACAGAAATTCGTGGTCATATGACGGCGCCACGGAAACCGTAGACTTGCCCATCAATGGATGTTTTTGAGTTCAAAGAGCTCAAAAGTATATTCATAATAATTTTTTCGAGCTTCTTAAGCTCGAAATCAGTGCAAAATTTTGAGGCTGACCCGCAAGATCAACCTGTTTCCAGATTATTTTTCATTGAAATAACAAGAACAGTCTTAGATACTCCTGATTAAGAAAAATGATTTGAAATGATTTCAACCAATTTGAAATGATTTAAAACCATTAGAATCGAGTAATGTGTGTGTGGCATTCCATGCCAAATCGTCCTATCAACGGATTTTGCATCTCCGATGTGGCTGAAATTAGGTCACTTTCTTGTACCCCTAGAAAAAGGTTATTATGAATTTTTTCAAATTTTTTCATCCAGCCAATCGGGAGATATGAATTTTTTAAGATTTCGGGAATTTTTTTTTAAAGAACCATAACTTAGAGGAAAATTATCCGATTTGGGTCTTTTTTTTTTTTTCGTGTTTTTCGATAAATTTTCTAGAAAACTCATGCAAAAAATTATTCATTATGAATTTGATTGTTTTTTTATTATTTTAAACTTAAAACAGCGATTTTAAGATTGTTTGTATCCTTCAATTTTTTTTTAATTTTCCAAAATATTACTCCCCGAAACACGAATTTTGAGCCTAGTCTCGTAATAGGATAATGATGGGTCATAATTTTTTTTAACTTCCCGCTAAAAAATAGAAAATTTTCAAAAAAGTTTTTAGTTTCGGTCCGATTTTCGAAAACCGGATTTCTATCAGATCTTGACGTTTTGAGGTTCTAGGAAGCTATTCTGACTAATTTCACGATGATGTCCGAGTGCATGTAGATATGTATGTACGTCCGTATGTAAATATCTGTGACTTTTGAAATCATGAACCGATTCTGATCGTTAAGGTGTCATTCGACGCGGTTTATAAAATTTTAGAGCCGACTAGATTTTCGAATCAATCCATCGAGCAAATTAGAAAATATCTAAAAAAAGCATTTTTGGAAAAATTTTATCTTTGAAGTATCTTCGTACGTACCTTTCTGATTGAGCTCAAATATTTCAGAGCTTCTAGATATTAACAAGACGCGTCGAATGACCTCTTAACGATCAAAATCGGTTCTTAAAAAAACACGAATTTAAAAAAAAAAATCTGAAAACCGCCTGACCCTGCGGGCCAGCCCCAAAACTTCCCGCTGCTCAGGGAGCTCGGAAACATTATGACTTGTGAATTTTTGAGCTCTTCGAGCTCAAAAATTTGTTAGGCCGGTAAAACATACCTTCACTGGAAAATTATAATTTTTGCCCGACGATATTTTTGGAACGAATGAACCGATTTCAACGTTCTTGGTGGCAATCGGAAGGGCTCAACAAGACTTAAAACTGATTACATTTTGAGGTAAATCGGGCAATTGGTTTATAAGTTATACGCAAAAAACCAAAAAAAAATACTTTTTTATTTCTATTCTTCGTATAACTCGTAAATTACATGACCAATCTACCCCAAAATCTAATCAATTCTAAGTTTTGGTGAGTCCTTTCGATTGCCACCAAGTGCGTTCAAATCGGTTGATTCGTTCCAAAGATATCGTCTTTGGACATACAAACACACACACACACACACGCACGCACGCACACACACACATATATACACACACACGCGCACACACAAATGCACACACACACACACACGCGTGCGCGCGGACGTCCACCTTGGAATAGTTAGAATAGCTTCCTAGGACCTCAAAACGTCGACATCTGATAAAAACTCGATTTTCGAAAATCTGACCAAAACCAATAACTTCCCTTTTTTTGAAAATTTGCAATTTTCTTAGCAAGAAGTTAAAAAGTCCCAAATCGGATAATTTTCCACTAAGTTATGGCTATTTAACAAAAGAATCCCCGAAATCTTAAAAAATTCATATGTCCCGATTGACTGGATGAAAAAATTTGAAAAAATTCAGAACAACCTTTTTCTAGGGGTATAAACAAGTGACTCAATTTCAGCCAAACCGGAGATTCAAAATCCATTGGTAGAACGATTTGACATGGAATGCCCCGTATAGATGTACACCTAGCATGTGTTAAATCATTTTTCTTAATAAGGGTCATCAATAGTTCTACCATAATTTTAGAATTCCATAAATTACGAAGCATTTTGCACATCTTCCACAAAATTCATTTATAATTTAAGAAAGAGGTATTCGAAAGTGAAATTCCCCAATGTAACTTAAGGTTTTAATTAACTTATAATTCACTTACCTTTCAGTCGTACTTTTTACAAATTCACCTTTCCACAGCCCGCAAGTCAACTCTCGAGCAGTTGCGATGAAGAACATGACATTAATAGCAAGTAAAACGCCAATGGGGCCGAAAAAATAAGCCAGAATTTCGGTATCCCCTGAAATTAGAAAAAAAAAATAGTTTTTATAAACTAAAAATACGATAAAAATTTTTTTTTTGTAAAACATTATAAAACAAATGTCAAAAATATCTTTCTTTGGTCTTTTAGATAGCTCTGATTCAATATCTTATGTTAAAACTGTTCTTCAGTCTTTGCCGGGGCTAATTTAATTAATTGAAATTTAAATTAATCATCATGACAAAAAACCATGTCTCCTTCTGCGTGTTCTACGATTGCTACGCTTTTTGTAACTCAAGGGACTCGCTGGCTATTCCATTTTTCATATTTTAGATATCATTTTACTTTCTCATCAATTAAGACGACAAGTTTACTTCGCATTAACCGCAAATAAAATTTCCCACTCACAATCCGGAACGTACATTCTCACGAAAGTCTTGTACCGTGAAATTAAATACTTTTAACTATCATTGCACATGCATACAAGTATTATAATTCTAATGATCATAATAAACCAGTCATTATATGTATTTTTACATGAGCTACCTGTTATGAATTAACAAACTGTAAGCTCTCCCAGTCCTGGTAAATCAAATAGAAAAATGTGGAAACAGGTTGAACCTGTGGGCTCGTTCCGAAACTTCACGCAGTTTTTGAGTTCAAGGAGCTCATTATTGTCAATACATATTCGAGCTTTTTGAGCTCGACAGTACCTTCGAGTATATGCCACATATATTTTACATATAAAATAAATATATTTCAAATACATAATCTTTGGCCTTTTTTCGTATATAAAAAATATATTTCTTATATAGTCAAAATGTATATCACATGTATTTTTTTGTTCAGCAAATATATATGATGAAATGTAATTGACATAAATGTGGAATCTATTCTAAATATATTTTCGTTATTTACGCAGATTTTTGGTATGTGTGTTTCTGTAGGGGAGGGGTGGGGAGACAGAAGAATAATGACTAAAAAATTCAACTGGCTCAGACGGGAGTACCACGGGCAGTAGATACCAGATTGCTCGATGATGGAAGTGCTCAGATATTTTTGTGGTTGAGAGGGGGGGGGGGGGGCAGAGCAGAAAAATATCTGGGTCCTTGCATCATCAAACAATCTGACAGCCAGAGGTCTTGGTACTCAAGCCTGAACCAGTTGGATTTTTTAGTCATTATTCTTCTGCCTCCCCCCCCCCCCCCCCCCCACAGGCACACACATACCAAAGATCTGCGTAAATAATAAAAATATATTCCACATATATGTCAATTACATTTCATCATATATATTTGCCGTACACTTTTTAGTCATTATTCTTCTGCCCCCCCCCCCCCCCCCACAGACACACACATACCAAAGATCTGCGTAAATAACAAAAATATATTCCACATATATTTCAATTACATTTCATCATATATATTCGCCTTACACAAAAAATACATGTGATATAAATTTTACTATATAAGAAATATATTTTTTATATACGAAAATCGGCCAAAAGTTATGTATTTGAAATATATTTATTTTATATGTAAAATATATGTTGTAACAGGGAAAATTTGAATTTTCCGCGATAAATTTTATTACTTTCTTCTATGAGAGCCGTCGATAAAAACTATTACTACCCCAGGGCTATCCGAGGTAGAGTGCGACTGTCGTCCCGAGCGGAAATCGTAGGGGCTTGTCCGTCAGTCCCACTTAGTTGTAAGTAGGAGTGACCAAATTCTCCGGAAGTTGTCGAATTCGGGCGAGTGGGTGCATCATTATAAGTGCAGGTTGAACTGAGGTCGAGACAGACAACCGAACGAACCACCCGAAGATCAAGACGCATAAGCAACTCAGGTAATTAATTATTTCAGACTTGGATTCTCTTTGTGAAACCAAGCGATAATCAATTACAATTATTAGATACCAGGCCATTAGCCGGTATCCCTGTGACAATTAATTAATTATTTGGAAAAGCAGGTGAACGAGATATATACGAGGTGAAGGAGAAAAGGCGAGAAAGCAAGAGACAGGAGGAGAGACTGAGGAGAAGGAACAAGAACGACAGACCAGGAAACCGACGAGACGAAGCACCGGACAAGGACGGAGGAAACCGCACCAAAAAAAATCAGGTATTAATTAAATTAATTCTCTAGGCCTGAGCCAGAAAATTAATTTAATTCAAAATACTTAGTCGTTCGTCGGGGTAATCCACGTCTAGGCCAATAATTATTAATTAGTTATAAAACTTATTAAATTAAAATTAAGCCAGACGTTTGTCTTACTGGATCCCGGCTCGATTGCCGGATCCAGGGCGTCGTTCATAATTCCAGGCCACTGCCGGAATTATTGCGTCGTAAGAATTTCTAGGCCTATTATGCGAAGCACAAGCCAGAAATTTCGTGGTCTAGCCCGTGTAAAATTAGTAATTAATTAAAATAAAATAAAATTAATTAAAATAATTAAAATAAAATACAGTCATAAATAAACCGAGAAATGAATTAATGAACGGTTGATGAAATAATCAAATTGTCCAAGACACATTAATTATTTGATAAATAAAATTAATTAACAATTAAATTAAGTAATAAATTTATCGTAAATAAATTAATAATAAAGAAAAATAAATGTCGAAGAAAGAAGTAAATCAGTGGAAATGAAAATAGCGGAACTTTGGGTCTAGTAAGAATAGGAGAAAAGTGTCACTGTTTTACTGACAAAAACTCGGATTATAAATTACTGAATTTATGGTTTAGCGTTAAAGTCAAAATTAAATAAATCATTAGTGAGAGAAAGTAAAGGGGAAATTAATTAATTAATAAAACATATTTCCTAAATTTTAATTAATTAATTTATTGTTAGAAGCGTGGCGGGAACGGCCATTTTAAATTCAGTGTATGTGAATAAGAGTCCAGGGGACTCGTGTGAGTGTGTGCGGGCATAGATCGTGGATATCAGTTTTTAAATAAAATTTATTGTAATAATTTATAAATAGCCGTCAGGTAAAACGATTTAATTAAATTATGATTTTAAAATAAAGTCCAAAGGTAGTTGGCAGTTAAAAGTTGAGTGCGTGTATGTGTGTGAATTGCCAAAGGTAAATGGCTAGCTAAGTTAATTAAATTAAGTCGTCAAAAGTAAATGACAAATATTTTATAAGGTTTATAAGGAATAAGGTATAAGGTCAATATGGTTATAAGGTTTATAAAGGTCATAAGGTTAAAAGGTTTATAAGTTAAATAAAAGTTAAAAATTGTCATATTTAATAAATTTAATTTATTTATAAAATTATCTTTCCTCTTCGTTCTCTTACAATTAAATTTTACGTCGACCCTGATTATTAAGAACCGGTTCTGGAAGACCGTTTAATACTTCCAGTGGCGCCCTTGAAAAGGAATTTAAGGACGACCAGTGTAGCAGTACCCCTGTTATAATGTGACATATATGTGCGTATATTCCAATCATATTTTTTTTATATTTTATTTATATGCCACATACATTTCACATACATCATGAAATATATTTTTTATATATTTTATTTCCATGAGGGTTGTAACATTTGATAAATTACATTATGCATTATCTAGAAAAAATTACGTAAATTGTTATTTTTTGAATTTTTCTTTGCCAATATCTTTTGAAATTATCAACTGATTTCAATTTTTGTAGTGGAATTCGACGGACTTTTTCAGCCTCTAACGCTAAATATTACCAATTTACTTGCGATTTTATTAATTCGAGCAATCTACTTGTGATATTCTGTACATTACTGGCAATTCTCTTGCTATTATATTTTACTGTTTAGACATTAATTATTATAAATAATTTCAGTCAAATAATAAATTCAGTGTGCTGTAACTACGTTGTCCACGTAGATAAGTATTGAACCTCCAGCGTTTATATCAGAACGATTCTTACATTGTATCTGGCGGAAACGTCGATTGTAAGTAACTGAATCTTATTATAATTGGCAATAAATTCGTACTTTTCTAAATAATTCCCTTACCCTATCTATCATTATTCATCCTATTTATATCCTAGTTTACTAGTAAGATTCTTAAATAATTTAAAAAGAGTCTTATTAATTAAGTTATAGATAATAATTCGACTATTAATAAGAAACAATCATAATTTTATAAGCCGTGAGGTAAGTTGATAAGTTTTCACACACGTTGCCATGTTCGAATAAGTGCGGGTCTTTGCTTTGCAATAATCCTAGCCCATCGCTCTGTCCTAGTAAAATCGAAATTTGTTAGAGGCCAGCCTAAGCCAGGGTTCAACCCGCGAATTCTGGTAGCTGTTGGTAAAAATCGCAAGCATAAAAAGCGATTCGTCTCAACTGGCATAAAATATTATGAGAATCAATCAGTTATGCGATTTTTGAGGTGGTAAGGCCCGAAACTGCCCTAAAATGGGCCAGGCAAGCAAACATCGACCTTTTCGCGGTACCACCATAAGTACCGCAAGGGAAACCAACGATGTCACTGTCGTCCCTGAGGGGTTTTATCGTTTGAAAAAGACGGTAAAGAGTGGTAGTCTCTCAGAGCCCACTTAAGTATCCAAAAAGGGTTCAGGATACAAAGGTATAAAATACCTAACAAATACATATGTGTGTGTGCGTGCACGTATGCGCACATTTTGGTGTCAAATAAAACTTAACTAAGGAAGGAAGAAATAAACTAAGACGTCAAGACGTTTACCCTGAGTAAACGGCCTATGGCCATCGATTAATATTTCTTGAATAGACGATTGAGATCCGTCAACAAAAGACAAAAAGTTGAATAAATAATTTCATACCCTAGAGTATCTCGAAATCCTGTGGACCGTAGGGCCAAACGGGCTGAGAGCTGTGCTCACATGGAAAAGTCTGAGAAACTCAGACATCTAATCCTAGTTGAGGGTGTTAACCTCGAGGCAGGGCTTCAGTTCTCACTACTTAGGAGGTGATGACTCAATCGTCATGCCATTAATACCCGCAAGGGATGAACACCGGACAGGAAACTTGCTGATATAGGTTTCAGAGGCCGAGTACAAGCCGGGGTTCTTGAGATTGTGAGTTCATGCTAAATCTTGAAACAATACAGATTTAAAACTCTCAAAGAAGGGCCAAATAACTCTCCCCAATAAGACCACGGGGCTAGAGAAGTAATACACTGAGGTGTGTGTGTGTGCGGGCGCGTACGCGCATGTAAGTAATAATAAATTAATAAATGAACTTTGTTCATCCAAAATTGGCGATTTCAAGCTTTAAATGTTCCTCAAAAAGAAAACTTTGACTGGTTATCAAAGTTAAAGTGTAGTCCGATCTTGTGGACCAAAGAGTTACACAAGCCGGAGCGGCTACACTTGCGACAGCGGACAAAAGTCCGAAGAATACGACGATTCTGTGGACTCGAGAAGGTACACAGACCTGAGTTCGTATTCAATCGAATGTAAAGAGGCCTGAAAACCTCGTATAGTACCACAATCTTTTGGACCCACCAGGGTTACACAAGCCTTAGCGGGTACTTCTTAGCTGTCCTAAATCTCTTCCTTAGAAAGAACAACCTCAGAGTTGAAAGGAGGGACGAGGGTCACGAAGGGCATTCTACTTCATGACTCCCACGCAAATAATTCTGGTGGAAGTAACTTAGGAGAAGCGGCGCATGTTCACTTCGGAGGCTCTTAATGGGCCACGCCAATCCGAAATTGGACATGTAATAATTTGTACTCGTACAACGCTGTGGACCTTGGTTACGGAAACTATGAACAGGAAGTAATGTTGTGGAATGCAGCAGCCTATGTGTAATATATGGTCTAGTGGGGCAGACCAGAACGCATATCGGCTTGGGCGAATAGCCCAACGCTGCCAACCCAAAAAGTGATGCCAATCACTCAAAAACCAATAGAAAAACTTGAATGATTTGTTAAATATATAAAAAAGTGAAAAGGCCTGCTCCCTTCGGAGAAGCGGGCTTTTTACTTGAATCGATTTGATCGATTGTTGAATATATATAAAAGTGAGAGCCTGCTCCCTTCGGGGAAGCGGGCTTTTGACTTTAATCGATTTTGAATATATGTGATTAAATTGTCTTATGGTCCCTGGACCTAAGGCCATTTTTTTCACTTTAATCGATTTTTTTTTTAATGTAATGATAGTCAAAAAGCTATTATATGTCGACAGTGGACTGATACCAACGCAAATAGGCCCAGGCCCTGCGAAAATTTTTGATTATCATAAAATTGCAAAAGCAATACGTATAAAATTTCCATGCAAAAGGCGGACAAGTATCAGCTCTCAGAAAAACCTAACCCCCTATCCTTCCCCCTCCAAAACAACACTAATTACGCTTTTTCTCGTCCACAGGTAGCAGCGACACTAATCTAAACTTTCTTCCCTACAGGTACAACAAAGAGTTTAGCGACTCAAATAGCAAAAAAACATGGAAATTCTCTCTCCTGGAAAAGTATCCGCACCAATGGACCGGCATTCGGATTGTGCGGGATCGGTCCTCAAGGGGGAGGAGGGTCATGGCAATTACATACCTGAAGATACCACGACAGCATCATCATCAACGACGACCAACACCACGCTCGTTCAAAGGAGTGCCAGAGTGACAAGCCGTGTTGTTGCTACTAATTTGATCGCTAAGCCCCTTGGTACCCCCGCTAATCATCAGCACGAGAATCGGGAAACACGGACGCGCACGGCTAAAATCACGTGACCAATTGATTTAGAAAACACGAAACGGGAAACACTTAAAGAAGGTTCATTAGTAGACGCTACACATTATTCGCGGGGCAAAAGCAGACGTCTGTGTCTGGGGTCGAGTAACTTTGCCTCCGGTGGGATCGCAACACAAAAAGAAACAGTAGAAGGGCTTGGTACGCGAAACGAAATTCGACCCCCCCCCCCCCCCAATCCGACAGCAACAGAAAGAGAAGAAGGAAGAAAAAAAGGGGTTTAACGTGGATGGTCTTCGAGTCTTGCAAGTAAACTTGCGAAACGATAAGGCAGGAACACTGGAGACAGGTGCCTTGTGGGAGAAGGAACGTATTGATGCCCTTCTTCTGCAAGAGCCGTACGCAGCAGCGAGTGACAAATGTTTTAGAATACCTGGTTTTGGCAGCAATGTACAAATTGCTGCCACAACTGGGAAAAGGACATTTGCGGCCATTTGCTTAACGAATCCAAAATTAAAATGATTCGTATTACCCAACTAAGTACTTCGCACTGCATATGCGCTGAAATTGTGGGTCCAGGCATTTCTCTCTACGTGGTATCGTCATACTTCCAGTATCGTGAAGAAATAGAAATTCACATCACGCAACTAGAAAAGTTAGCCCAAGCATTAAGGGGAAAAAGGGTTTTATATGGGATAGACGCGAATACTAGGTCTATTAGATGGGGTCCAGAAACAAATGAGAAGGGAGAGAAACTGGAGGATTTCATAGACGATTATAAGTTGGAGATATTAAACATAAAAAGGAAGGGCCCATCTTATTCATCAACCACAGGGAAATCATACATAGACGTCACTTTAGCTACCCCAAAACTTGCACGGTACGTACGAAATTGGTCCATCAAACGCGAGTGGGTGCAAAGTACCGACCACTATGCGATCGATATCAGCCTTGAAATTTCAAGAAACCGGGAGGGTCTCGATGAGGCTGACCTCAAGCAAGTCAACCTTGCGTTGGCCGATTGGGAGAAGTTCCATGAGAAATTAACGGAACTCGCAAGTGTGAATCTTAAAGGTCTAGCGCTGGAAACGGTCGAGGACGTGGAAAAGTATGCCGATGCACTCACTAAAGCCATAATAAAATCATGTGAGTTTGCTATCCCGCGGAAGAAGTCGCACAAGAAATCATACCCGTGGTGGACCAGAGAGCTAACAAGATAAAAGAGAGTAGTTTACAAAGCTAGAAGAAGATACCAGAGAGAGACGGAAGAAGTCAAAAGGACAGAACTCAGAAAGGCACCGGGGCATCGTTTACAAGCTCCAGGCAGATAAACACCGAGTTAATAGAGTGCTCACCACACTCCAGCGTGACGGAAGATACAGAGAAAGCTTCAAGGACACAGCTAGCTGCTTTCTCAACACACACATTGTAGACGACAAACCAGAGGAAGAAACGGAGAAGCAGAGAGTAGCCCCAGTGAATTCAGAGACGCCACCAGACACCGTAGACGCCGATTTATTCACTCCGCGTGAACTATACAGAATTTTAAAGACCCTTAAAAATAAAAAAGCACCTGGATCAGACTTGGTAGAGAATGAGGTAATAAAAAGGGCGACAGTAATTTTGTCAGGGGAGTTTTTCGAATTATATAATAGATGCCTAGAGTTAGTTTTCCGAACCGCATGGAAAGAGGGTGGGATTATCATGCTCCTTAAGAGCAGTGACAAAGACGCGAGTGACCCTAAATCGTATAGGCCAATATGCCTACTGTCGGTAATCGGGAAGGTATTTGAAAGGTTAATTAAATCGAGACTCACTACTACAGTCTTAGCTGGGGATAAGATTTCCAGTCAACAATTTGGCTTCATGGCCAAAAGGTCGACTGAAGATCCAATCGTTGAGATGCGTCGCTTGCTAGATTCGGCAATAGAGAATCTGGCAATCGGACTTCTCTTCGATATTTCTGGCGCCTTTGAAAACGTGTGGTGGCCGCGAGTATTCGAGGGTTTGAAGAAACGGGAATGCCCCAAAAATGTTTACAGGGTGGTTCAGAGTTACTTTGAGAATAGGGCCGTCTCACTGTCATGGGGATTTAGGGAAGACAATAAAAAGCCAACAAGGGGAAGTCCACAGGGATCAGTTTTGGGGCCTTTATTTTGGAACATCATGTTCGATGATTTACTTAAAGAATTAGAGTCAACAGAACACGGGAGTAAATTTGTAGCATATGCTGACGACCTCCTCGTCATCATAGAAGACACTTCACCTGCCGACATAGAAAGTAAAGGGCAAGGGACGGTAGACTCGATACTGAAATGGTGTCGTTCCGCGAAACTTACATTGTCGGAGTCCAAGACCGAGGCGATATTCCTGAAGAGAAAGTACACCCAACGTGGTCCACGCAAGGACAAAGCTCCATACCCCTATGAAGCGAAAAGACAGAAAAAGCCCAAGTATGATTCAAAGCCACTGAAAATCGTTATAGGTAATTCAAAAATAGCATTCAAAAAGAGTGTTAGATACTTAGAGATACACTTTGACCAGGACCTCAAACCAACAACACACATAAAGACAAGGCGCGCGAAATTAGATAAAACTTTTAGTCCTCACGCCGTCTCGCACGGACTTAATGGGGACTGAGCCTTCCTGCTATGTCCACTATCTACAGGGACTACTGCCTGCCTGTTGTCACTTATGCGGCACCAAGTTGGAGTGACCGATGTGGAGTAGAGGATTGGAAGGCTCTTAGGGCCCTGCAACGGCGAGTCCTGATTATGATGACGTCTTCATACAAGACGGCATCGTATTAGGGACTTTGTGTAGTTGCGGGGGCAGTGCCCATTCAGCTTGTGATTGACGAACGTTGCGCCCGTTACAATCTTCGCACTGGTAAACAGACAACCTTTGGAACCGTGACCGTGCAGCCAGATGACGAAGAAGGCCTTGTCTCCCTTAGAAAAGAAACCATTCGCAGATGGCAAGAACAGTGGTCCACAACGGACAAAGGACGAATGACATTCAACTTCTTTCCCGACGTTACTGAAGGTCTAGCGAGTAAACACATCAGCCCTAATTTGTGGCATACCCAGATTTTAACCGGTCACGGCTGTTTCAAGGATAGACTTTTCAAGTACGGACTCGCAAAAAATCGCAAATGCCCCGAATTCGACAAATGGTGGAACACCGTTCAGCACTTACTGCTAAAATGCACCGAGTTTGAGCCTCAGCGTGAGGTGCTCCAGAGCATAGATGGGTGGGTCGCGGAGTGGCCACAAATCGGGCGGGTTCTTGCCTCATCCCCAAACTCCTTTAAAATTTTGAATGGTTTCAGCAAAGATTGTCTCCACCACAAGTTCAGCAGCCAGTTCCAACACCGAGAAGAAGGAGGAGAAGACTACTAGATCGCGGTTCAACTGGCATCCACCCAGTTGTCGTCGGAGCATCTGGGCATGGGGTGTGCAGAACTCACGATTTACGAGGACTCTGTGCATCCCGTGTGTCAGTCCGAAGTTAGGTGTGTGTGTGAATGTGTTAAAGTATGGACGAATGAATGTGAATAAAACTGGGTGTCTTCTCAGGAAGGCAGGGGAAGAAACCACGTCCCCTCTTGACCAAGTGGTATGTCGACCAATACATAAAATTGGTACTATGGGCAAATCCATCCAAGCCGGCTAAGGGAAACTGAAGCTAGGATTTGATGGGAACGGACTCGTAGTGGCTATTAGTTCGGCCCCCACACGCAAAGGATTTCTGATCCTAAGGGTTATAACGTCCGCCGATATTGAGCTTTTTTAATATTTCGCTTTATACTATTATGGCAGAAAAGAAAGGATTACGCAGCGCGAGTACACCCAAAAGGGTGAGGTCTCGGCTTCCGGTCAGCGGAGATGGACTTAGGTTCCGTTACATTAACTAAATTCTGCGATTTTTGAATTTATTAGAACAAACCACTTTTATGAAATGCTTCTGACAACGATATTTCTTAAACGATTAATCCAATTTTAATGGGTAAGGTGGCATTCGACACGACTTAGTGCTTCAGAGCTGATTAGATTTCGAAATTAATCTATCAAGTGTTACGTCCAAGTAAATTTTTAGTTTTAATATTATTATCATTTTATTTTACTTTTATTGTAGTTTTTAAAATTTGTCTCAACACATAATTCATAGTCGAATATTATATTAAGTGAAAAGGAATTTTAATCCTCACCATGGTCAGAGTGGCAGTTGACGCACTTTCTTATCACAAATGCACTCTAAAATAAGACTTAAAGTAAATAGTACCATTGTAATGCATTTCTGATATGTTTTCTAAATTGAAAAATACTTAAAAGTAAATTATGGTGTCTAGACAAATGAATGTTTAAATAAATAAAAAGTAAAAGGTTTTAGTTAGATAATAAAATTTAACAATTTTAAATATTGTTAAGAGTAAAATACTAAAGCGAAAATACAATAAAATAAAATAGTAACATTCAAATCAATAATAATAAAATATTAAATATGATAATTTAAATTAAATAAAATAAAACATTAAAATATTAGAATTTAATTTAAATAAAATATAACATTAAAATATCAGAATTTAAAGACAAATAAAATATTAAAATATTAGAATAAAACTTAAACAAAATAGAAATAGAAAATTTCATTTAACAATAATTTAAGGAAAAATAAATCGAATTATTTATTAAGATTTATGAAAATAGTAATATCAATTACTTTTATTATTATTACTATTATTACATTTATTATTAGCGAAAAAGAGCAGTGAGTTGTGAAGAACCGAAAGGGAGAGAAACGGGAAATCAATGTGGAAGGGATAGTGCGGCCCCGAAACAATGGTTTCCCGAAATGAAGTGGAAAACTTTTGGGTAGAGGTGGAAGAACGTGGGAAGAGAATTTCCCCCAAATACAGAAGTTTCAGAAACCACCCATTTTTCCGAAAGTCTAACGAACTGACCCAAAAATAGTCAGTTGTGTCGTAAGTCCCAAACTATTAACTTAATCCCCGTTATTCTTCCTATATCCAAGTGATCTCATTTTCATATAGTAAAGAGTAGGCTGCTAGCCACCTTTTTCTTAAAAACCTGATACAATGAAAGATGTACACATAGTCGACTTTAAATATGAAGTAAGGAATAGGCCAATAATTATTCACCAAAGGATGAAGACCTTCGATCAACGCATATTTCAATAAAATATCAATGTAAAATTATCGCTATTTAATATGTAGTAAGTCCACGAAATTTAATGTCTCATATATTAATATTTTTGTACTGTATCATTAAGAAACTTTCTCTACCAGTCATTTCAACTAGTGTAGGCTGGAGTATTACTCACATAAGCCACCTAGTTGATGGCACGTTTAAAATAATTAGATTTTTGTAGTACATAGCGTAAAAGAAATAATTGTCATTCGTATCTAAAATTTACTTAGTATTTGTTAACAAGTTAAATTCCGAATAATTCTGTATTATATTACCTTGACTTCAATCGTTTCATTTTAAATATTTTTAATCGAAATTTATTTGTAACAGTATATTTATTTATTTATAATTTAAATTCATGTTTTAATTTACCCATTCCTTCACTAAGGTTTCTTGTCCCCGGTCTACTGGTTGAAAGACTAGGACCAAATATATTTATTTTTGTTACAAATCCAACGTAACACAAGTATACTAAAAGTTATCTGGAAAACGTTTTCAACAAATTTTATTTTTCTAATTAGTCGAAATGTATTGTTCATGATCAAGCCCACTTTGTCACAGCATCTAGAAATTGACAAGCCGCTTCGAATGCTACCTCAAAGATCGAAATCGATTCATTCGTTTAAAAGTTATAGAAAATATGGCTTACGTCCTCAATATCTGATGGTCAAGTAATAGATAATTCGTTCGTGTTGTACAGAAAAGACAGAGACAGATTAACGAGTGATTGCAATCGTGTTGGTGGAGTCTTTATAGCAGTTAGGCGAAATATATTGGCGGAACTAATAACTATCAATACACATAACCTTGAACGAATTTTTGTTAAAGTGAAATGCACTAACGGTGTCGACGAATGCGAGTCATTATTTTATAATGAAATAACTCTAGTCGGTTCCCCAAAACTAAATACAGTCCGTTATACCACCGATCGCATTCTAGATCTCTGTTTTTGTAGCACTGATGCCCAAATCATGAGACCTGAGCCTATTCTCGATGAAGATGCCCATAATCCTGCTCTACTTATCCAGATGACGCAACATACAAATCTTAAAACAAGTGATTCATTACGATACTGTTTTCAGCCTGCTGATTACGTTGCACTCAATAGGTATTTTCTAAGAATAAACTGGATAGAGCTCTACAAACTAGAGTCTGTAGATGATAAAGTTAATTGGTTCTATGAGATAATAAATGAGGGTCTTGCCCAATATGTACCTGTTTGCAACAATAAAATTGATGATTACCCCTGCTGGTTCTCAAATGAATTAGAACACAAAGTCAAACTAAAAAAGAAGGCAGATGCTAAGTATAAAAAAAGGCAGACCAAAGCTTCATACAATCAATTTCGCAAAATCAGACTCGATTGCAATAAACTGAGTCGAAAATTTTACGATAAATATATCTCGAGAGTTAAAAACTTGATGCAGACTGACTCCAGCCAATTCTGGAAATTCCCAAAAAAAAGAGACGTAACGACCTCGATATTCCATCTACGATGTCATGGGACGCAGAAAAGGCTAATAACGGTGAAGAAGTAAGCAACCTGTTTGTATCATACTTCAAGAGCATTTACGCAAACCAATATGACACACCAACTCCCTCAGGGACAACCAGCATGATCGCAGCGATGCAAACCTCTCAGAGTTCAACATATCATTCGAAGAAGCCTTCAAAAAAATGTCTCAGATTGATATTAAGAAAGGATCCGAGCCTGATAGAGTCCCAAATGCTTTCCTCAGGAATTGTGCTGCTGGCCTATGTGAACCAGTAACACATATATTTAGTAAATCGCTGCAGCTTGGAGTCTTCCCAGCGGCTTGGAAATTATCGTTCATTAGTCCGATCCACAAATCCGGGGAAAAATCGGATGTCACCAACTACAGACCGATCTGTATCCAATCAAGTATTGCTAAACTATTTGAAAAAATAATTCTACCTCAAGTAACATCAGCCTTCAAGAACATTATAACAACTAAACAACATGGATTTATTAATGGCAGATCCACTTCAACAAACTTGTACCTATACGTAAACTACATAATCAACGCCATGAACCAGGGTCTAGATGTTCATCCAT
The DNA here is from genome assembly GCA_964016945.1 of Microplitis deprimator. Classification (NCBI taxonomy): domain Eukaryota; kingdom Metazoa; phylum Arthropoda; class Insecta; order Hymenoptera; family Braconidae; genus Microplitis; species Microplitis deprimator. The sequence goes on along the minus strand of OZ024709.1, from coordinate 12,330,105 downwards.
TATACACTAGTTTCAGCAAGGCATTTGACCTGGTCGATCATGAGATATTGTTGGATAAGCTCCTCCACTATGAAGTGACTGGTACTGCCTTAAATTGGTTTCGCTCATATTTAAGGGGTAGATCTCTGCAGGTGAGAGTGAATGGTCATATCTCAGGTAAATATAATGTGAATTCTGGTGTTCCTCAAGGCTCTTATCTGGGACCTATACTTTTTAACATCTTTATCAATGATATAGCTGACAACCTGGAATCCGATTACCTACTTTAAGCTGATGACATGAAAATATTCAGAAAAATAAACAGTGAGGCTGACCATCTTATACTTCAACTGGATATTGACAAGTCACACAGTTGGTGTCTCAAGAATAAACTCAACCTGAACGTCAATAAATGCGCAATCATGATATTCACATGGCTATAGGACGTACAATTATAATATTGATGGACAACAATTGCCGAACTCTACCTCGATCAAGGATCTTGGGATTACCTTCGATACTAAACTCACTTTCTTAGCACACATCGATAAGATTGTCTCGCAAGCTTACAGAGTTCTCGGATATATCCTCAGATCCGGGAAAGACTTTAAAAACAACCACACTTTGGTTCATCTTTTCAACTCCTTGGTCCGACCGATCCTTGAATACGGATCAATAGTATGGTCTCCTGCTACGAATGTAATGATAAGTAAAATAAAAAAAATCTGACACAAGCTCTGTAAATACATTGCATACCGTCTACGTTCAAGGAATACTGATGATGTTTACAGTCAGTACAGAATAAATAGTCTGCAGAGTCGTAGTCAGTGTGCTGACTTAATTCATTTTTCCAAAACAATCAATGGATATATCGATTCCCCTGAAATCTTGGAACACTTCAGTTTCATCTCAAGACCAGATCTAAGATCCCGAAGGATGCTGTATTCAATAAAAACAACAAAAAACTACGTATGTTATGGACCAATAAACAGGATTGCGAATCTAGTTAATAATCATTGTACTGAGTTAGATTACTTTGGTGGTTCACTTTCTTCCTTTATATCTAATGTAAAAAACTTGTTACTACTCTATTAATTTGCATTAGCCTGTGCAATAATTTTCTTTACAGCACATGCATAAAAATGATGCTATCTAATCATTTAATAATTTAATCTTGTAATAAAAACTTTATATGTATATAGCCGATCATATTTATTCTATTCGAAATAAATAAATATTTACATGCGTATTTTGAAATCTAATTAGCTTTAGAACTCGGTAAAAGCATTCGTTCGCCGCCAAAAATGTCTGAATTGGATAATACGTTTGGAAGAATGCTTTTTTAGAATTATTATTTATTTTTCATTACTCCAAAGTGTGTTCCCAATAATGTGTCACGGCTGCTACTTTCAAAAATTTTATTTTTTTTCCCTCCCGAAATAAGTACACACTAAGACCTCTCATACGTAAACCTTTTTATGTATAACGCCGACTTATTGACGCCAGCAGTCGTACCGGATAAATATACCTACCTGAGCGTTGTCAACGCTTTACAATTAAGTCGTATTGTACTAATGGACCACGTGTATTATAGATTTCTCTTGCTATTTTTACTTAACGTACTTTTAAAATTTATGTATCCGTTCTCATTTAATAATCTAAGCATATAACGGTAATCTTGTCTTTGATTTTTCATCTTAAAACTATAGACCACCTAACTCGTGTGCACCTGCATGTGATTTTTGGAAATTAAAGAAAGCTAATGGAAACCACCAAATTTATGGTTTCCTCGGCGGCAGAGTGGCGCCAGGTCATCGGCCCACCTCATAGTCAAAATCTATTTCCCAGGGATCACACGTGTGCATGGGCCTAGAACTTTCGGGCGAGTCCGAGTCTTCTCGTATGGGAAACAAGTTACCACCACTTTTCATATGTGAAGACCATATAAAAAGACCATGGACTTTAGCTCATCAGTTCTTTTGGGAATCAAACTCTGAACCATACTGAACTCCGGACACTTGATGGTGTTCGTGGCTAGAGGATTGATATCCCGATTGAGCATTCAGTCACGTGAGCCCAGGTCATTGGATCGGTCCTTGATCGTCGTAAGCACTCGTATAATCGGCATATTATTTTCTACTAGCTTCAGAAGCATAATCAACGCGATATTAGCGTATAGCATCCGATCACGTGAGCCCAGATCGTACGATTGGTCCTTGATCGTTGTAAGTCGTGAACTAATATCAACCGTTTAGCACCGGTACAGCATTGATTGTCTTCATCTTATTTTTAATCCATTTAATTTCATTTTATTTAAATATTGAATTATACCACGAGAAACGTGAAGAATCAAAGAATATTTTACCGCGATAAATGCGAAGATTTGAATAATATTTTACCGCGAAAATACGCGAAGATTTTGAAATTATTTTACCGTGAAAATACGCGAAGATTTTATAAACAAATTTATATTTTATTTTACCGCGAAGACGCGAAGAATTTGAATATTTTGAAACTATTTTACCGCGAGAAGCGCGAAGACATTCATATTATTTTGATCTACGAAGATCTGGAAACGTATAAACATTTAAATTGATACAACAAAAGCATACTAAATAAATAAATAAAACGATGAATTAGAATCATATTAATTAACCGCGAGAACGCGTTGTGAATAAGTGTCCTGTGTTACTGCTGACAGTCCTGACACCTCACCAAAAATCTGTTTAGGGTAAGTTTTTAACATTGTAACCATTATCTGGTATTTTCTAAATTTACTTTGAAATATTTGTAAAACATATGTATGAACCATTTACTTTTATATCTACTATTTTAAATATTGCCATTTGTAACCCTTTTGTATTTTGAGAATATTTAGTCCTCAATAAATAAATACTCGTTAACATAAAACAATTGAAAAACATTATTTCTCAGACAATTTTACTTTAACAACGAGATACTAGCTTCACGAGGCTTTTCGGCAGCCCACCTTCTTTTATCCCTTATTTTACTACCTGTCTAGCCGCTCAGACCGATAGTTAACAGTAGGGGGTACACAATCTTACGTTTACCGCTCGAAGTTTGATTGTGAAAAATAAACAGTCACATCATAAATTGGAAATCATTTTGGGTTATTATCAATATTGTCTTCAACAATATTGTGTAGGCGCGATTTAAATATAGAATAGAATAAACTGAGCATTTGGTCACGTGAGTCCAAATCATAGGATCGGTCCTTGATCAATGTAAGTACACTTTTATTCAATACTTTTATACGAAATCTCGTACCTACGCCCATCACGACCTCCAATCGTGACAAATGTTTTTGAGCTTCTCGAGCTCGAAAATAGCGGTTAGTTTTAGGGCTGGCTCACAGTGTTAACCATCCCGATGAGAAATAATTTTGTGTAATTATATATAATTATGTATGACTCTATACATAATCAGATCTGAAAATTGGCCAGATCTGATCATATATAATCATATATGATTATATATAATGATGCATAAACGAATATAGTCATTTATAAAATCTCATTCAAAATATCTGTAAATTATAAATTAAGTAATTTAATTATGATTTATTGTCTTCATTAATATAAATATCGGTTAAATGTAAATTAAAAAAAAAGAAACATTTAGTATCGGTTGACTATTATTTTGCTAAGGGGTCACCCATCCAACTATTGTCCCATGTCGATGCTGCTTAACTCTGGTTATTGCTGGTTTGTAGTCTGATCCTCTAGTCTGCTATTGGCAGGGTGCAGAGAATAGGGTGGGGACAATTGAATCAACTGCAGCGTCCGCAGTGGACGGGATACGCGTTAAATCGCACTAATGTTGTGAATAATTAAATGAAAGTAGTGTTGAAAAATGAAATCTAGTTGAAAATTAGAAAAACGAAAGAAATGGATAAATGCAGTAAGAGGAAAAAAGTAAGTAATGTATAACCTAACTCTTCAGTGTGCTTACAAAAACTGATGTATTATGTTATGTGAGATAAAAAATAATTTTGTTTGTGTCAATTTCTAATCAAATATAATTATTATAGTCGTGATAGGTCGACGTGGATGTCAGAACCAACATATTGTATTTGCAGTGATCATTTAATTTGAGGTAAAAAAGCAGAAGACGAGTCAAGTCCGAGTTACATCCCAACAATATTCCCATCAATTCGTTGTATGTTGGTCAATTTACAGCCTCCAATAATTTCAAGTAAAGAAAAATCAGATGAATGAGCTTTTAAATACATTGAAATTTTTGTATATATATAAGGGGTGTGTGAATAGTATTCGAATCGAATCGAATAGTGACATTCAATTTGAAATTCGAATCGAATATTCGAACTATTTGAATTATTCGAATTATTCAAATAGTTCGAATAATTATCTTTTGCTCTTAAACTAACCGATTTCGATGGAAAAGCTATCTCGTTCGACTTACTTGAATTAATTGGAATATTTTTTTCATAATTCATAACAAAAATGATAAAAATCTGACTGAAAAACCATTGTTGTGAAAATAAGTAACATTTGGCCATACCCGGAATGAAAAGGTATAATTCTTATTTTGATTCAAAAATTCCTTTTTCCATAAATTAAATGAAACATCTTATGGTAAAACTTCCTCAAATTTCTAATATATGACCTTCTGCACTAAGTATTTACCCCTCGAAATGTGTACCGTATATTATCTAAATTATACAGATATGGTTTAAACTCTGTAGTAAATAAAAGACACACATCATTGAACAATGTTATGACAGTCAAAATAAAAGCTTATTTCATAAGCTAAAAGATAAATCCGTTAGATTTTACATATACGATTAATGATGTAAAATTGATCCAGAGTTAAACTCACATTAAACTTCTTGTCGACATTTTTACAATTTTTCAAGTAAAAAAATTTTCAAAAAAAAAGAAAATGATCAAAACCACGAGATTAATAATAGAAATTGAAGCTTGTTAAATCTATGTCAAAAGGAATTTTCGAACTAAACTAAAAAGTATACCTTTACATTCCGGGTATGGCCAGATGGAACTTTTTCTTCACAACAATGGTTTTTTAGTCAAATTTTTATAATTTTAGTAATGAGTTATAAAAAAAAAATTCCAATTAAGTCAAATAACTCGAACAGGATAACTTTTCCATCGAAATCGATTAGTTTAAGAGCAAAGGATAATTATTCGAATAATTGGAACGACTCGAATAGTTCGAACTATTTGAATAGTTCGAATTATTTCATTCGAAACTCGAATCGAATAATTCGATTCGATTCGTGTCGAATAATTCGTAAATTCGGAGATTTGCACACCCTTAATATATAGTTTAAAATTAAATTAAAATTTATAATTCAATGGTATTTTTTTTTAAATAAAGTTTTATTTCAATCATTTACAATAAAATTTTGTAATAAATAATAAAGTATACAATTTTTTCCATCTCATATCTTATATTAATTATCATGAAAAATATTAAAAACTATAATAATAAATATTGAAACTAATATAATGATAATTTTCACTATGGATTCCTATTGATAAAACTCTATGATTTTTTTTGTTTATAAAAAAAAAGTTTTTTTGCAGTAGATTATTACCTAAATAATGATTGGGGGGGGAGGGGGGGTAAGGTATTAAAATTTTTTTTTTCGGTTTTTTTTTTATTTTTTAAACTGAATACACGATGTCTCAAGAATATTGTGTCGAAACTTCAAGTCGATCGGAGCAAAATTGACGAAGTTGTCAGTATTTTCATACCTGTCGGTTTTTATACCTACCCGATCCCACCGCTTGTTCATTGGCAGATGTTTCGCTCGCTATACAATACCTAATGTAACCTCCCAGTTTTACTTATAGAAATATCAACGTAAATGCAAACGTGTTTTATACCTGTACTGCAAATTTCGTCAGTATGAGGTAAGCCGATAAAATTCGCTTATGAACGATTTATGCTAGATTTTTTAGTGTTCAAAACTTTAAAGCGTTCTCCTGAAAACTAACGTTTTCAAAGTCCGGTGGACATCATAACTTGAAAACTACTGCACCGATCCTTTTGAAATTTTGAACATTATTTCTGTACATAATTTACGAGGTAACGCTGGAGTGCTTTTTTGAAATTTATTAATAATTCGTACTTTTTAATAAAAAAATAAGTCAATTTCTTTGCTAAAAAATCGTTTTTTTCTCCTTAAGTGTTCCAAAAAAGTGAAAAATTCAAATTTTTAAAAACCCTCCCAGCGTTACCTGTTGAATACTATTATCTAATGGAAAAGCTTAGAACACGCAATTTCAGATGATCCAGCACCAAGTTATGATGTCCACCGCAACTCTACTTTTTTCCGAGATACGTCCGAATAATTGCTGCCATTGCCGTATTTTTCAAAATTTGTTCGTGAAAATTTCACAAAATATTCTTCGAACACCATACTTTAATGTACCACTGGTTCGGAAAGAGCGATTTTAACTGTGTCATTACCAAAAATTCTCAAAAAGATGTCTTTTTTTGTACGAATTAACCTTACCCCCCCGACCCTTAATCTGTAAAGTTTCAAACAATTACTTCCAGTATTATAGCTATACTTTTGCATCAAAAATTTGGTGCGAAATTGGGGGGTAGATTGCCCCTTAAGATGCCTCTTAAGCACATTTTTGAAATGACAAATTTTTAGCCGAGTTTTTTCAAATACACTCATGCCATAAATTAAAGGAACAGAAAAATTTTAGAAATTTTTTAGTGATTTTTGAAAGGCTGTAACTTTGTGAAAAATAATCGTATCGAAAAACAAAAAAAAGCATTTTGTAGCTTGAAATCTCTAGTTTCAACTCATTTTCATCAATTTTTTTTAGACCTCCAGCCGTTGCGCAAACATGAGAAATACCGCGAGAAAAAAATTTTCTAAATTTTTCCTTTTCTTTGAGAGAGTCCACGGGCTGCGAAAAAAATCGTTCAGCTAAACCAATGCATAGGTCGGATAGCAAATTTAATCAGCTTTAATTTTCAATTTTTTGGAGATTCGTACGATAACTTGCCGCTGAGATATCAACCTTCAAACGGAAAATGATCCTTTCGGGTTTGATCGTCGATATTTCAGATACTAATGAGCGCACAGTAAATTTGAGGGTTGCGTTAAAAACTTGAATAAATTCCCTACAAGACCCTTTCATCAATTTTTATGAAAAAAAATTTTTTTTATCCTTAACATCCCTATGAAGTGAGTACAAAAAAGTGACTTTTTTTGGCTAAACAGTAAATCAACTGCTACTTTGTAAATATTGTTAAAAAAAATAATGTTGCCAGGGAATTTTTTAGCTTAATGTACCCCCAATAACCCTGTAAATTCTTAAATTGATCCATCGAGCCGTTTTTCGGGGTGGATTGATCAAAATTTTCCAAAACAATTAAAGGAACAAGTTTTGTTCCTTTAATTTTGTTATGACTATCGAAATGAAAACAATTATCGTTTTTTAATTGTTTTTGTCAATTTGGTACTCATTAGCGGTTGAAATTAAGAAAAAAAAAAAAAATTTTTTTTGAATTTTTTTTTTTGAATTTTTTTTTTTTGAATTTTTTTTTTTTTAATTTTTTTCTTTTGAACTTTTTTTTTTGAATTTTTTTTTTTGAAATTTTTTTTCTGAATTTTTTTCAAATTTTCTTAAAATTTTTTTTTGAATTTTTTTTTGAATTTTTTTTTTTTTGTGTTTTGAAATGTTTAAAACATTTTAATGCTGTGAAATGCCCGTGTGTGTGTCTGTCCGTGTGTGTGTATTTGTGCGTGGGTGTGTCTATGTGTTCTAATATCGTGTGTTTTAACAATTTTTTTTTTAAATTTATCAAAATTAATAAAATAAAGATTAGATTTGAAAAAAACTGTTTTTTTTTTTTTTTTAAGTACAAATAAACTTCGCTTAGAGTATCAATAATTAATCGCATAAATTTTCGTAGGTTGAGTACATGAATACCGGTTAGGGGTATCAACTTTAATTTAATGCAATTAATTTGGGATAAGGAAAATTGTGGTACGCCTATGCCGAATCATGTCAAAATTCAGTGAGCTTCATTTCCTGAGATGTTTGAAACATTTTAAAACACAAAAAAAAAAAAAAATTCAAAAAAAAAGTTCAAAAAAAAATTTTTTTTGTTTTTCTTAATTTCAACCGCTAATGAGTACCAAATTGACAAAAACAATGAAAAAACGATAATTGTTTTCATTTCGATAGTCATAACAAAATTAAAGGAACAAAACTCGTTCCTTTAATTGTTTTGGAAAATTTTGATCAATCCACCCCGAAAAACGGCTCGATGGATCAATTTAAAAATTTACAGGGTTATTGAGGGTACATTAAGCTAAAAAATTCCCTGGCAACATTATTTTTTTTAACAATATTTACAAAGTAGCGGTTGATTTACTGTTTAGCCAAGAAAAGTCACTTTTTTGTACTCACTTCATAGGGATGTTAAGGATAAAAAAAAATTTTGGTAATTATTTGGAAGTGGGGTCAACAGGTATTTCGACAAGCAAAAATCTAAAACCTGGCAAATGGCTTAGGGACCACGTTTAATCCCAAGCATTTGTCGGTGGATTGAAGTTGTTTCAGCTTAAATTGATGTTATATAAGCTTTGATACACACTTGGTATATAATTAAGGTATAAATTATGCTTAATTTCGAAATTATCTTTGAGATTTTTCAGTTCCGTGCTACACTGCACTATTTGACATATTTTTCTTCTCATTCTATGTATTGACTCTTAAGTCAACCACCAAAACTTAAGGTATATGCCTATTTGCCATAATGTTTGTAGTTTCGTCCTAAGTACGTTATACGGACTCGTCAGTAAGGCTATGTTAACGCACTCTTGCCTTAGACTACATCTCTTACTAGTACGGGCCGGCGTAAAACAGTGTTGTGGGTTTCTGCCAGACACTATACTAGCGAGGGAAGGCAGATACCATCCAAACTACTTGCAACAAAATGTTATGTGAGCCGTTGTACACATTAAAATACTGAAATAACAAAAATATGCTGATTTTCACTATTACAAGAGTTCAAAAATTATTTGTAACTCTTAGATCGACCTTTCTATCACCACCCTCCATCTTACGGTATTATATAAAATTACTTATATTTATTAGAAAAATTTATTTTTGAAAATTCACATGATTTTGTGTTATTTTTGACATTTTTTCACACTTCAATTGCAAGGTTCAGATAGATATCTGGTCTTAGAGACATAAACTCATACAGAAAATTTAATCCGCCGTGTAACTGAACACGTGGAAAAAGTTTAATTATGGATCTTTAAGGTGTAAGCACTTGGAATTCTGAAAAATGTGGTTGACCCTGATTCCAAACAATTACCAAAATTTTTTTCATAAAAATTGATGAAAGGGTCTTGTAGGGAATTTATTCAAGTTTTCAACGCCACCCTCAAATTTACTGTGCGCTCATTAGTACCTGAAATATCGACGATCAAACCCAAAAGGATCATTTTCCGTTTGAAGGCTGATATCTCAGCGACAAGTTATCGTACGAATCTCCAAAAAAATGGAAATTAACGCTGATTAAATTTGCTATTCGACCTATGCATTGGTTTAGCTGAACGATTTTTTTCGCAGCCCGTGGACTCTCTCAAAGAAAAGGAAAAATTTAGAAAATTTTTTTCTCGCGGTATTTCTCATGTTTGCGCAACGGCTGGAGGTCTAAAAAAAATTAATGAAAAATGAGTTGAAACTAGAGATTTCAAGCTACAAAATGCTTTTTTTTGTTTTTCGATACGATTATTTTTCACAAAGTTGCAGCCTTTCAAAAATCACTAAAAAATTTCTAAAATTTTTCTGTTCCTTTAATTTATGGCATGAGTGTATTAAATTCAAAAATTTTAAATTATGAATAACTGAAATTACTTTCATTTCTTTACTAACTGCAAATAATTGTTTAAAAATTAAAAAAAAAATTATAATTATTTTAACTCTGTTACTATTGTTATTATCATTATTATTGTCAGCAGCTAACATTATTCCGTTCGAAATAATATGTATTTCATATTGATTAAAATTTTTATACTTACTTTTTTCAGCACTATCCGTTCTATTTTTTTCACTTTTCGCGTGTGGTATTGCACATATATTTTTCGATGCTTATAGATTATAATTATTTATTTATAAGAACTTGTCATATTTTCTCTATGCTTGTTGAGAATGATTTAATGTAGTCGACAGATGTCGTTTTCGTCGCGCACCCGGCCAATACACTTATAATCATGAAAAATTCATGGCATTAGTTAACTCAAATAATCAAATTGATGCGTTCTACGTAAATAATGCATCTAATGATAAATTTGGTTTGGTACCCCTAGCGAATCGTTATCTACTAAGTATACACCAAATATACACGATGTATAGGGGAGAGGTGCTGCAGTTGTAACAAAAAATTTTATTTTTTCGATTCCATTTGTTTTTTTTTAAGATAGTAAACTTAAAAACTATCAGAAAGTTAGCTGTTAGTATCTTCTATGTGACTGACTTAGTTAATTAGTAAAAAGTCAATGTTAACTTATTAAAAAATAAATTTATTTAACTAAAGTCAGGGGCTAAGATGGCGGCGCGCGTAGGCTACGGTTGTAACACAGTGCAGGGGCAGTTGTAACACGGAACAAAATAGATATTTTTCATCAAATTGCTTTTATTATTCAGTCTTAATACATACTATTATACTTAATTAACTCTCAAAGTCAAGTATTTTAACTTAAAGTAGCACATATATATGTGTATCTTTAATATAAATTATTAAACATTTATAAATATTAAAACTACACTATCCCATAGTAGATTTGTGGCGCATCCAGTTTGCGCAGATCCCATACACGACTCTGAGTGATACAATTGCTACTCGCTCAAGTGTTACAATTGATCCTCACGCAGAATTGTTAATGAAAATCTAATTACAATAACAAAAATCAGTAAATTGATATTAAATACGATTATATAATACTCTTGATGTGTCCCTTAAAGTATGAATACAAGTCTCACATCATAACATTAGAAAACAAATTTGTTATTAAAAAATTGTGAAGCGTACAAAAAAAAGTTTTCACGCATATTTTCAACAATTCTCAATATTTTAATATCGGAACAAGATTAATAACTCAAACTTTGATCTAATCAATAATTTACTATTTTGAACTAGTTAAAAATGTTTGAACAAGCAAATAAATGTTTTTTGATTAAAACTATTATAACTTTTGAAGCGTGTGAGATAAAAATTTGGTTCTAGAATATTCTTGTAGGGCATTGAATTTACTAAAGAAAAGTCCTGGGAGTCGAATTTTTAGACTTGATATTTCGTATACTAACAGGCCATCAAAGTCCAGAGTAAACAGAATCATACAAATTTAAGGCTTCATTATTAAAAATATCAATATTACGAGAAAATTCTTGAACTAAAATTTAATGAAGTAATCAATAAATTTGTCTACATGTTGTGTAATTCAATCACCAGCAATATCCACATTGTAACAAATAATATCTCATTATCGATTAAAATAAAAAAATATATAGGCCAAAAACTGGAATGCAATGCAAAGAAAGAAGTTGAATCTTTATTTGTTTTAGGAGCCTACTATGGAAATTTCTGTTTTTACTTGCTTCATCAAATTTTGGTCCAAGAATTTTCTCATAGTATTGATATTTTTAATTCACTGTAAAAAATTACAGGGGTAAGTCCAAACGGTGTAGGTCCTTAATTTCAACACCTAAAGCGGTGTGAAAATAACGACGCCGCCGGCGTAGATATTCTTTACCGGTGTTAAAATATTTTACTTAGTAAATATTTTTACTTACTCGATTACTACAATCAGTGTTTTTATTAATTAATTAAATTATTGGTGATTGAAATGGTGGAAGTAAAATTGTGTAATTTTTGAATAAATTATGAATAACATAAATAAATACATAGCAACGTTGAAATTCCCTCCAGATAATATTCATTAAATTTTTGTAATTAATAAATTTTTTTTTCTAATTTCTATACGTGGACTTTTTACGAATAATATCATGTATAATTAGTATTTAACAATAATATAATAATATATATTACTGTATCTAATAGTTCAATCAATTTAATACTTTGTTTTCTTATCTTATACTTGTTAATAAATGATATGTTTTATTAATTTTCATAAAGAACTGACATTTTTTGTGTTTTATAAGCTTTTCAAAGTTAATAGTCCAAACAGACGCAATTTACCCCGCTTTTACACTAGTATTACTCCGTTTTTACACCAGTTTAACACCGCCGAATTACGCCTCTTACATTGGAGTAATTTCATTTTAACACCAGGTGGAGTTAAAATGAGTCTATTTTTAGCACCGCTTTTTTTACAGTGTAATAAAGCCTCAAATTTGCATGATTCTGTTTACTCTAGACTTTGATGGCCTGTTAGTATACGAAATATCAAGTTTACAAAATCAACTCTTTTGACTTTTTTTTAGGAAATTCAATGCCCTACAAAAATATTTTAAAGCCAAATTTTTATCTTACACGGTTCAAAGGTTATAATATTTTTAATCAAAACAAAATTTTTGCATGTTATTTAAATGGGAAATTTCAAATGGCTCCCGACACCTTTTAGAATTGAACTAAAAATTTTGCCCAATGGGAGAATTTTTTTCTCGGTATATAGGTCGTTTTTAAAACATAAATTCGATAGGTTGGTTTTTTTAGCTCACCCTAATATATATATATATATAACGTTCTCTACCATTTCATACGTCTCACGGCGGAGTGTGGGTAGTGCTCAATAGCCGTTATGGCCCTCCGCTGGTGAAAAACTGAAAATAATAAAATAAGAAACAACTAAAAGTCCCACCTGGAGATATCGCGAATCTCTCTGGACACACAGCTCTGCTCAGGCTGGGTTAGATATCCTAGTTGGGCGCCAGTTCGTGTGTCCCACGAACAAAAATTCAAACCAAAATAAAACACAACGGAGAAAAATGAAATGAAAATAAAAATAAATACAGGATAGCGATTTCAGATTTAGGAATAGGATAGCAAGAAAAAGATAGCAATAATTAAAATAATAAATTTAAATAATACCGGGTTGCTGACCATTTGCATTCAATTTTAATTCAAACTATCAATACTGACATTTTAAACGCAAAGAATATTCATATAATTGTGAATAACAATATCACTCGCATGTGATAGTCATTAATTCCAAAATAATAATAATCCAACAAACACAAATAATATTAATTAACTAGTAGTATCACTCGCATGTGATATGTACTAATTCCGAAAAACAAATAATAATAATAATAATAAAATAGACGAAAATAATATTTAAATAATTATTAATATCACTCGCATGTGATATTTACTACTTCCAAAACAATAATAATGAAATAAACGCAAATAATATTTAAACAAATATTAATATCACTCGCATGTGATTTTTATCAATTCCAAAATAATAATTTGAATACAAATAATATCTAAATACTCATAACTAATCATAAATAATATTCAAGTAATTGTAAATAATACTAATCGCAAAATAATAAATTTAATACTTGGAGATAATCAAGTCACTCGCACGTGACATTCCAATATGAAACTCTTATAATCTCCAAATGATTTGCAACTACTGTGAATAAATAACTCGCATACCATCACCCAATGATGATTATTACGCAGCATACACAGATAATAATAATTAATTAATCATGGGCCACATATAAAGAACGAAATTAATACATAAATAATACTAGTGACCCTGTAATTTTTACATCGACTCCACTGAGATAAATAATTACGCACTAACTTTATGCTATTGTAAATACTGACAAATACCGCGTTGTCTCACTCACACTCATGAGATGTGCAAATGGTCACCAACGCGGGAACGCACAATTACACGCCAATGAATTAGTCAAAGGTACTTACATTCGTCGTTGAAATACAGTTTGCGTACAGGCTCCATTGGTAAAAAATATTATCCAAATAAATAAATGCCACCAATTACTCAAAGCCTCAAATGGCAATTAATATTTTATTAATTTATACTATTAAACCAAATGGCGTATCAAAATAATAACTGGGCACAACAAGCACACACCCTGCTTGTATAAAAGTTTATCCACGTCTGACCACGGCAGCACGTGAATTTCATGCCGGCACCTCGGCCGGCGCCATTTTTACCTCTGTCTCACTTCAACCAATGGAAAACTATACCTGTCGCATGTTAATTTTGACCAGTACCAACAACAAAATATAGGCCTTGGCTAGTGCAATTTAGTACATTTCCGACATTATATGACCGATTCTCTCTTTCAGAACTAATTATTAATATGATTTAACAATAAATCAGCCAATAGTTTATTCATAAACGCATAAATTTATTCATAATGAATAAATTTGTTCATGCCAACTGTTGCATCGACGCGCATGCATCGCCGGGCCAAATAATAATAAGCATATAAATAAAATACGCAATTATTCATCCCAGCATCACAAAAATCCAAATATATGCGTATTTTAATCAATAAAATTTCCTGATTTCACAGTAATTTAAACCTAAGAAATGTATTAAATAATATAGCTGCAATAATAAAAACAAAATCTTACATATAAACAAAATAATCATAATAATATTTATGGATGAGACGTGTAAGTAACGTGTGCTGCCATCTGTTGCTCACCGACCTGGTGCAAGACTGCCGCGATATTTAAATATCGTGACATATATATATATATATATCTATATATATATAACGTGACATATATATATATATATATATATATATATTGTAACGGGTTTTTTACTACCGTGGATCTACCGGAGTGAAGTCCGAACACACTTACGATTTGGCAACCTTGTTCAATTATTATTAAGTTGGGCACCAGGTGATTCAATAATCACCAAATAAACAATTATCAAAAATAAATCGGCTCAGGGTAGTGGATCGAGGAAAGGTCAGGCACTTAAGATTACGATAAATTAATTGATCAGAGTTAACACAAAATCATTAGTCTCATATTGAGGAAATCAAAATAAATTGATCGGTCTCACGAAAATTATCGGTTACACAAAATCAAATTGCCGTTGTCGGCTTGACTCGATATTAAGAAAAAAAAAAAAAAAAAATTGCTCGTAAAAGTCGTATTTGATCGACACACAAAATCAGTTCGTATTTAAAAAAAAAAAAAAAAAAAAAAAAACAGTCGGTTGACGAAATAAAATAAACTTATTTTATTTTTCACACACACAGACAACGAACGTACTACGGAATACTCGACTTGTGACGTCAGAGTATTCTTACACGGCGAGGCTACAAGACTTCCGTTGCGAATGAGAAACAGATAATCCGTAATTCTCAGAATTGCTTGAATGAGATAAAATAAAATAGAATAATATCTTATTTAGGTAACGCGTTAAATTGCACTATCATACCATTATTACGCGTATTCAATTATTTAATTAATATTGAAAAAAAAAAACGCACTTCACTTTTTTATAGAAATCCGGTTGTACACTTTGTTCAGTTTTCGCGCCGAGGTTTCGGCTTGTTCACTTGTTCACGAAAGCGGTTATTGTCGGTTTCACATTATTTTTCGCGAGTAATTATTCGTTGATCAAACTTGGATTGTTCTTAAAGTCGTAAATCGCGTTGTTCAAGAGTCGGAATCGACATTGTTCTTTGGTCGGGTCGAATTGTTCAAAATACTGCAACGTGGCTGTTCTGTTCGACGTCTCAGCCGGATCTCTCGTTTCAATCCATGCGTTCAGTTGATTGGCTCGGTCGACGTCGAAATAGTGATCATAGGTGTCACTAAAATTTGCTCACCGGGTAATTATTTATAATATTCAAATAATTTAAAACCACGGGTCGATGTCGAATTTTTCATCATGTTACAATATATATAATATAATGTGACAATTTTAATATTAATGTTATCAAATTTTCATTATGTCAACTATCAATCAAACTTAAATCCCTATGATTTAAAAAATGTTTGAAGGCTTCGGCAGCGATTTAAAAGTATAAATCGATATTGATTTATATACGGATATTTAGAAGTTTATAGATAAAAAAATTTGATTATATCCATCCAATGAATTCTATTGTAATTTATGTCCCCAGCGGATCTATATACACCGTGTAAACTTAGTATAAACTCGATATATACATAGTGTCAGTGTAAATTAGGGGTTTATTTGGTGTATACTCGGTGCATATTGAGTATACACCAAATACACTCAAAGTTTACAATGAATTTACGAGATGTATATGCACACGATATATACAGAGTTTACACCGAGTATAAACTAAAAAAATTTTTGGTCTGAGAACAAAAGTTGTGAAGAAAATTTTTTTTGAAAAAAATTGAAATGAAAAAAAATCAAATTTTGAAAAGAAAATTAACATTTTTAGAAAAATTGAAATTTTCAGGAAAATTGAAAAAAAGATACACATACATACTGTAACGGGGTATTTCACCACCGGAGATCTACCGGAGTGAAATTCGAGTACACTTACTATTTTGACTTGTTCAAAATTTAATATTGGGCGCCAGGTGATTTTATAATTACCAAATAAACAATTTAAAAAAAAAACGGCTCGGGGTGGCGGATCGGGGAAAAGTCAGGAACTTAAGATTACGATAAATGATTGATCAGAATTAACAAAAATAATTAGGCGTATATTAAATAAACAAAATTAATTGATCAGTATCACAAAAAAAAAAAAAAATCGGTTACAATAAAATATGATTTGCCGTTGTCGGCTTGACTTGATATAAACAAGAAAATTGTCCGCAAAAGTCGTAGTTGCTCAAAAACACAATATCAGTTCGTACAAAAAAAAAGTCGATTCACGAAATAAAATACTTATTTTATTCTTCACATACACAGACAACGTACGTACTACGGAATACTTGACTAGTGACGTCAGAGTATTCTTACACGGCGAGGCTACAAAACTGCCGTTGCGAATGAAACACAGATAATCCGTAATTCTCAAAAATATCGAATGAAATAAAATAAAATATAAAATAACATAATATCTTATTTCGATAACGCGTCAACTGCACTAACATACAATTCTTACTCGTCATTAATTAATTAATTATTAATTACACAAACGCGTTTCACTTGTTCATCAACAAATTAAAACTCTACACGGTGTTCCTTTCGCGCCGATGCTTCGGCTTGTTCACTTTGTCACAACTCTCGGATATTTGTTCACTAAATACTCGGATTATAATTTACATAATAATTTTTACTCGCGATTTAATTGTCCTTCCATAAATCGAAAATTATTCTTTTCAGCCGCGAATCGAATTCATCCAAGAACGTGGCCGTTACGTTCAACGTCTCAACCGAATCTCTCCTATCCATGCGTTCGATCGATTCCTCGATCAAAGGCCAACCTCTCATCATAGATGTCACCAAATCTATTGCTCGACGGATAACCAGTCCTTCTTTCAAATAATTTTTAAACCACGGGTTGACATCGGATTTTTCACGTGTTACACTACATACAGTCATACAGGCACCATCGTAAAAACGGTCGGAAAAGCTTCGTAAGACCTCAAAACATCAAGATCTGATAAAAACTCGATTTTCGAAAAACGGGGTAGAACCAATAACTTCCCGATTTTCGAAAATTTTCAATTTTTTTAGCGAAAAGTTAATAAAAAATAAAATTTTGCAAATAAACTTGAGTAATCACTGTTTTTTTGTTTTTATTTAATAAAAAAAAATTCACTTAGTGGGGTTATGTTCGACCAATCACATAACGAATTAATTGATGCCACATATAGTTCATCTTAATTTTATGTTGGGAAAATGCAATTCCTTAGTTTTTAATTTCCCGCAAAGAAAATTGTAAATTTTCAAAAATTCGGAAAGTTATTGTTTTCACCACGATTTTCGAAAATCGAGTTTTCATCAGATGTCGACTTTTTGAGGTCCTAGGAAGCTATTCTGACTATTTTCAGAATGATGTCCGAGTGTGTGTATGTATGTATGTGTGTGTGTGTGTATGTATGTAAACTCTTTGTAACTTTTTAAGTAATGAATCGATTTGGATGGTTAAGGTGACAATCGAAAGAGCTTGTTGGCCATTAACTTTTCCGAAAATTTCAGATCATTTGATCAAGTAGACTCGAAAATATTTGCGAATTACGAAAAAAAAAAAATTTTTTTTTTAGTTTTTTAGCGATTTCTCAGAAACGACTTAAACAATCGACTCCAAAATCTATTCAGCTCTAGAATTTGATAGAACGCGTCGATTGCCGCCTTAGCCATCTCAATCGGTTAATTTGTTCGAGAGATATAGCGGGAGAAAGAAATAGTAAAAAACAGTTATTTGCGAATATCTTCGAAATAACTTAACCAAACTATTCCAAAATCTGATCAGCTTTAGAACCCAATAAAATACGTTGATTGCCGTCTCAACCATCGAAATCGGTTCATTCGTTTGCGAGATATCGTTGGAGAAAGAAATGGTGAAAAACGGGTTTTTCTGAATATCTTCAAAACGGTTAAGCTGATGGATTTCAAATTATAATCAGCTCTAAAATTCAATAAAACGCGCCGATTGCTACCTCGAACGTCAAAATCAGTTAATTAGTTCAAAAGATATCGGCGTTGAAAAATTAAAAAAATAACATTTTATGTTATTTTTTCCGGATAAATCATAATATAATGTACTCAAATGTGCCTGAAATCATACCAACTCTTCCTCTTTAAGGTTTCTTTCAATTATCATATAATGTCATCTAACTAGTTTAAATCATATTATCAACAAAAAAATTGAACAAACGCAGTTTTTAATATTTTTCTCGGATGTTTCTTATATTATTGTTTCTGACATGAGTCAAAACTTATTTCAATCTTGATTTTGATCCCTGACATTGATTGCTGCCTCAATACACTTATTTTATTGAACATAATCAGGAATTAAATTGTAAGAACCGCTTCTTCATTAATGATTTTCGATTCTTAAATTTCCAAACTTCAGCATAAAACGTAACTTGTTAGAGCTTCAAAAGATCATAAAAAAACAATCGCATATAATAGCATTTTCGAGTTCGAAAATATATCTACACTAATGCAGGAAGTTTTGGAGCTAGCCCGCAGGGCCAACCGACGCCTAGAATTTTTTTTTAATTTCCATCTGTATTTTCAATATTAATTTCAGAAGGAAAAAGATCAGTTTCTTTGAAACAATATTTAATATAGGGTAAGAGCCCCAGTAGCTGCTCATGTATGAGTACCGGATGCTCACTCCATGTATTTGTATCTTTATATTAAAAAATTTTCGACTTTGCTTACAGCACTTAGAAATTTTTATGAAAATGGGACTTAGGAAAAAATTTTTTGTGTAAACTTGGTGTATACTTAGTGTATATACGCCGCGTAGGGGAGAAGTGCTGCAGTTGTAACAAGGGGCAGTTGTAACACTCAATTAAAAACTATTAAAAAAACTAAAAATTAGTATTATTCTTTTTTTAACTAGTTCAAAATAGTAAATTATTGATTAGATCAAAGTTTGAGTTATTAATCTTGTTCCGATATTAAAATATTGAGAATTGTTGAAAATATGCGTGAAAACTTTTTTTTGTACGCTTCACAATTTTTTAATAACAAATTTGTTTTCTAATGTTATGATGTGAGACTTGTATTCATACTTTAAGGGACACATCAAGAGTATTATATAATCGTATTTAATATCAATTTACTGATTTTTGTTATTGTAATTAGATTTTCATTAACAATTCTGCGTGAGGATCAATTGTAACACTTGAGCGAGTAGCAATTGTATCACTCAGAGTCGTGTATGGGATCTGCGCAAACTGGATGCGCCACAAATCTACTATGGGATAGTGTAGTTTTAATATTTATAAATGTTTAATAATTTATATTAAAGATACACATATATATGTGCTACTTTAAGTTAAAATACTTGACTTTGAGAGTTAATTAAGTATAATAGTATGTATTAAGACTGAATAATAAAAGCAATTTGATGAAAAATATCTATTTTGTTCCGTGTTACAACTGCCCCTGCACTGTGTTACAACTGTAGCCTACGCGCGCCGCCATCTTAGCCCCTGACTTTAGTTAAATAAATTTATTTTTTAATAAGTTAACATTGACTTTTTACTAATTAACTAAGTCAGTCCCATAGAAGATACTAACAGCTAACTTTCTGATAGTTTTTAAGTTTACTATCTTAAAAAAAAACAAATGGAATCGAAAAAATAAAATTTTTTGTTACAACTGCAGCACCTCTCCACTATAGTTAGATCTGATTATATATAGACTTATATATGATTACACCTAGGCCCATATTAAGCAGGTCTGAACAGGTCTACATATATAAACTTATATATAACTAGATCTGATCATATATAAGCTTATATATGAATATATGATCATACCGAACCTTTATCAGTGAGATTTGATCAGATCTAATTATATTAGACTCATCTATAATTATATTAGACTCATCTATAATTATATATAATTCCATGTATAATTATGTATAATCATATATAATTCTATGTATGATTATATATAATTATATTTGATCTCATACATAATCATATATAGTCAAATAAAATCGTTTTCTATCATAAAATATTTTACAGATTTTTTTCTGTGTGATTGAAGTTTTTTTTTTTTTTTTTTTTTTTTAGTTTATATCAAACTATAATTAGATCTGTAATCTTCGATTATGCGATTTTATATTTTATTGGCGCAATGTGGTAACAGGCAAAGCTATTCGTCAAGAATTGTAGTTTGTGCTTTGTAAAGTTGGAACGAAAGTGTGTAGGTATCTGAAGGCTCCTTTGTCTTCATCCGTCGAAAAAGAAGCGACTGTAGTTATTGTGCTTTGTTGATGAAAACATAGTTTTCAAATCACGAATTTAAGATAAAAAGAGATAGTACTATAACGGGTCATATCATTTCCATTAGATCCTTTGGCAGAGACTGAATCCCATCTTTTGCCGACCGTAAAAGTAACAACTACATTTTTTTTAATAATAATTCACTTTTTGCCTACAACCCGAATACGATATTTAATAATAATTTATTATAAAAGCGCAAAGATTGCACTACGTTTTTTATCCGAATAATGCTTAGTTGTAAGGTCACGGTTTATGTTACAACACAGGGGCTGTAATCTACGTTGCTAGCGAGCCGGGAAGATCGTACTTGTGGTTGAAGGGATAAAGAAAATATATTTTTACAATTGTCGCTCATGAAGAGGGGGCATAGACAGTAGTTCATTTTAGTCATTTGAAAATTATCAGGCTTACAATGACTTCAATGGGTACCCGGGAATTAGAATATTAATATTGACTTTTTGTGTAAAAAGACCAATATTTTACAAACAAAATAATTCGATGTAACTTTTATATGCACCCTCTGAACACAACTTACCATAAAACCAGCACATTTTTTCTCCGAATCGAGGTCTAAGGAAAGGATTGTTAGATTGAGATGGTAAATGATCGAATAGAGCAGCGAGTCCAGCAACAAGAAGTGGTCCACCCCAAGCATAACAGGCATACACTCTTAAACGTAACGTCTCTTGGCCTTTCTCCAAACTTGCAGGTCTCAAATCTCTGTCAATAAAAAATTCATAAATTTTAATTAGCTGCTGTCAGAATTAATAATGTCTCAGAAAGATAAGTTAAAAAGATGATCAATTTGAAATTCGAACTAAATGTTGAAGGTAAAGAAAATATTTTAATCAATGAAATAATCAAAAATTAAAAAAGTTTAAGAAAGTGAAAAATTCTGAGAATACGGATACCATCAGGTAAATTGTTTAGCCCAGTAGAGAGTATTGCAGCTCGAAATTCGAGTGGATCTGGGTTCGAGCCCGGCAACTGCCGCCAAATTTTTTATAACTGTTTTCGCATTCCCAGGAAGAATTGTTTTTATAAAATTTTATGCAATTCTATCAAATTTGATAAGATTTTACAGCAAAATTTTATAGAATTTCGCACAATTTTATAAAGTAAGATCTGAGTAAGAGAAGTAATAATTAAATTAAATTTTATGAAATTGTATGCAATTTTACGAATTTCTATAAAGTTTTATACGATTTCATAAAATTATATTAGGGTTACAAATAAGTTTCCGCCGTTTTTTAACACAAATTAAATATTCATTATAGAAGAACGGTAATATAAATTTATTTAAAATATTGCCCATCACTTGCAACCACTTTTTCCCATCTCTCAGGCAGCATTCGAATCCCACGTCTGAAGAACTCCTTGTCTTTTGAGGCTATCCACGAATCAACCTAATTTTTGGTATCCTCATAAGATGTGAACCGCTGCGCCGTCAGAGCATGTGCCATGGACCGGAACAGGTGATAATCGGACGGTGCAATGTCTGGTGAATACGGCGGGTGGGGTAACACTTCCCAATCAAGTGTTTCCAAGTACTTTTTCACGGGAGCCGCAACAAGTGGACGAGCATTGTCATGCAGAAGAATAATTTTTTCGTGTCTAGAATAGTATTGAGGGCGTTTTTCCTTCAGAGCTCGGCTCAATCTCATCAATTGTGTTCGATAGAGGGCTCCAGTAATTGTTTCGCTCGGATTAAGCAACTCATAATACACTACACATAGCTGATCCCACCAAATACACAGCATAAGTTTTTTTCCGTGAATATTCGGTTTTGCTGTTGATGTTGACGCGTGGCCAGGTAATCCCCATGATTTTCTTCTTTTTGGATTGTCATAATGTACCCACTTCTCATCACCAGTTATGATACGATGTAAAAAACCCTTTTTTTAATGTCTAGCTAGCAGCATTTCACTTAAGCATAATCGGCGTTCAATATCTCTCGGCTTTAATTCGTACGGAACCCAATTTCCTTGTATATGAATCATTCCTAATGATTTTAAACGATGTGAGACTGCTTGCTGAGTGACTTCTAATGTTAGAGCAAGTTCTTTTTGTGTTTGAGATGAATCTTCCTCCAATAATTCCTCCAATTCTGCATCCTCGTAAATTTTTGGCCTTCCACTGCGATCTTTGTCTTCTACGTCGAAATCACGGTTTTTAAACTTTTGAAACCACTCTCGACACGTTCTCTCACTCAAAGCACCCTCACCATATGCTTCTACGAGCAATTGATGCACCTTAGCAGCAGATTTCTTTAAATTAAAGAAGTGAACTAATATTTTCCGCAAATGACGCTTACTTGGCTCAAATTTTGACATTTTCAACTTATAAAAATTATATTTTATCAATATAAAATCAATGATATTAACAGGTTATGTTGTTTTTTAATGTCCAAACTATTTTTTAAGCCGGTTATCATCTGCGAAAGCTAACCGAAACTCCGTGCCGCGCCATCTACAATAAAACGGCGGAAACTTATTTGTACTCCTAATATAAAATTTTATAAGATTACATAAAATTTTATACAATTTTATAAAGTAAGATTTAAGCCAGAGAAGTAATAATTATATGAAATTTTATAAAATTTGATCTCATTCTTGCATCTAGTGTAAGGTAACACTTTGTAAGATTTTATAAATTTTTTCCTATTTGAATCGAATATGAAAAGTAACAATTTTATAATATTTTATAACATTGTATAAAATTTTATAAAGTTTTATACGATTTCATAAAATATTATTGTACTTCATAAAATTGCCAAAATTTTATACCATTATCGCGTCTAGTGTAAGGTCACTTTTTATAAAATTGCATACAATTTTATAATGTCCATACTTTTCTTACTAAAATTTCTTTAACTTTATAAAATTCGATGAAATTTTATATAATTTTGTAGGGTTCTAAATATTGTCAGACGGTTTTATCTAATTTTGCTATAAAGTTTAATAAAATGGTATAAAAACATTTTCTCCGAGATATATGTAGTTATGTATAAATCGATGAGGTGGTTCGGCTCCACTCCACGAGATGGCATTGTACAACTCGTGCTTTTCGCAGTGACTCATCCCTATACCTGTTTTAATATTGCACGACTCTTAATGCGAAGCATTGGAGTGTGCTTTACGATCAAATGTAACAATTTCAGCATGTACCCTCTAACACAGCGTCTTAGGTGGGATATACGATACCCTGTTTAGAAAATCTCATAGAATCCAATAGATTCTCAGAAATTCCCATAAAGATTTTATAAGAATGAATGACTTTTATGAGAAGTGCTATAATTAAGTATAGGGCCTTATACATACAGCTATAAGAATCTATTGGAGTTTTTAAGCAGGGCAGATACATCTTACTGAGGAGTCTCAGCCAGAGGTGGCTAATCCAGGTTCAGCCACTTCTACGGTTTGCCACCCTTGGGTGAAGACTGGTCAACCCAAGTTCAGCCATACCTATGGTTACTCATCCTTGGGCGAGAACTAGCTAACCCAGGTTTTTTTATTAATTATTCAAATAACTTATGATTATAGTTCTTTTTAAATTAATAATTATTTATTTTTGAAATAAAATAAGTTTATGTAACCCATGTCAAAGAATACGCCGCTAATTGGCCAAAGTCAGTCTCATAAAATTTTATGTTAAAATACAATCCTTTCTGATTGGTCAAACGAGTGGTTTAATATATACTAAAACACTCATTTTTATATTAAACCACTCTGAATTTGGATGAAATGGGTGGAGTATATCCCTACTCAATAATTCAAGCCAATAACTTATCTATCACCTTTCTCTCTTAGTCTCTTACGACGTCACTTTGAATTTAGCTGCCTTATTAACATAACCTAAATCTCTAGACTATACACGTGCATTTAATTGTTCAGCACACACATGTGTAGATCAAGGCAACGTCAGCTGAATTTTATAATCTTACATATGTCTTGTAACGTAAATTTTACTTATTACTCGATAAACTCAACTAAAGTACACCTACATTTCTACTCAATAAAATTACTCAATTACTCGAACTCAAATTACACAAAATCGGGCTACGTTACACTTCACCCACCGATCACTCCTCTCATTTCCTCCAGATCCTGACGGGCGCCAGCCGACTTTTATTTCCCCGGTATCGGCAACCGGTCTAAACGTACACGTAAATTAAAACCTAAAATCTAAATCCTTCGGAGATGAGAGAAATGAACGGTGGTAGCGGCATGTCCTGGTGCGCTCAGTATGCTAGGTTGTGGAGAGAGGGTCGCGGTTCTTTTGACGCGTAAGAAGCCAATTAATCACATTTAAATTAGGAAAATAAAATAAAGAAAGAAAATAAACTAAAATACCGTACAGATGACGCAAGAGTGACGCAGAGGGCCCAAAGGGCCCGCGGTCGAGTACTCTCGGTCCATCAACCGAATAAATACCTGAGTACGCCATCGGGAACCTCTCGTGGACGACGAATCACAAAACTTAACACAATAATTAATAAAATAAACGAAAATAATGCGGTAATTCGCGACAACAATTCGCACGATAAACGGCTCCAAGAGCACAACTAACTGAGCTACAAGCTCCAAACGACGACAATCTAGGGTTGCGGTCGAGGTCTATCTCCGCGACTCTCCGACTCGCCACCACTCGCCTCCAAACTCCAAACTCTACTCCTGGGTCAGCTCGTACTCGAGCGACTCCGAATTCCAACTCTCCGACTCCATGGTCTACTCTCAACTACCCTTCTCTGTCCTCCCACTCCATTCACTCGCGCGCTATACTATTTCCAGTCACTCTCACATCCTCGTTTCTCCATCCATTCTTCCCCCACTACACACAAGCCGTGGACTCACGGGTCTTCCCGCAATGTCACTCCCCGTGATATCCGAAGTTAGCGAATTTTTGGCTTCCTCGAGCATCGCAAACGAGGCCTGCCATTCCCAAATAAACGTACACGTACCCCAGCTAACTCCGGGTATCAACACGAAGGGGCGGCGACATCTCAGTCGCTCCTCCGTGATCACCACGTCAACCCCGAGGGATAAGCCTAGGCCTAGTCATCATCACTGGTCGGGAGGCACGTTATCTTGGCCACTATCCGCGACTCAGCTAGATATTCCTCGTTAAATCCACGCACTACCACACAGACCCTCCAAAACAACCAACGTACCGTACACGTACTCTTACTCTCAATACACTTAACTTACCACACACATATACTCCATACTCTCAACTCAATATCTACCATACTTAACCCACACACATACTCACTTTTTCTCTCTCTATCACACGGACTCACACTTACTCACTCTCCAACTCCACCTCCTCGGCAATGTAACGTCACAGTCTATTAATTGATACGACATAACACTAAAGATAGCTTTTTTTAAATTCGAGTTGTTTTTTTAAGTGAATAATATTAAATAAAGCATCCATTTTTATAAAGTGTAAATCGTTTTTAATAATTATAAAGTTAATTATTTTTATAACTCTAACTGTATGACACTGACTTTAAACATTTAACGGCGTTTTTAACTTCCCGCTAAGAAAATTGCAAATTTTCAAAAATTCGGGAAGTTATTGGTTTCACCCCGATTTGTGAAAATCGAAATTCCAATAGATGTCGACGTTTTGAGGTTCTAGGAAGCTATTCTGACTAAATTCAAGATGATGTCCGAGTGTATGTATGTATGTATTGAGACAAATCGCTTTTTATGTTCGCGATTTTAACCAGCAGCCACCAGAATTCGCGGGTTGAACCCTGGCTTAGGCTGGCCTCAAACAAATTTGAATTTACCTGGACAGAGCAGTGGACTGGGGTTCTTGCAAAGCAAAGACCCGCACTTATTCAAACTCGGTAACGTATGTAAAATTCACCAACTTACCTCACGGCTTATTACTTATCAATAGATTTCTTATAATGAATAAATTTATCAATTTTTACTTAATTAACAATATTCTTAATAGACGATTTGATAATTCTCACCAGTCATATAGGATAATAAATAATATGAATGAGAGGTAAAGTGAACGGAATTAATCAGAAAAGTATAGGTTTATTGCCAATTATAATAAAATTCAGTTACTTACAATAAACACTTCGCAATTGACAATATCAGGAGTGTCCTGGACTACCCTGGATGTACAATGACCCTTCACGTGGGATAACGCAATTATTACACTGAATTTATTATTCAATCTTAACAATTCTTTAGTATTGCAAGTATATTGCCGGTAATGTACAGGAATAATAATTTTATTTAAACTCGACTTATAATAATCAATAAGAAATAATGAAATAATATTATAAGTAAAATTGCCAGAGTATTAGTAGAAAATATCGTAACTTAATTAATACAGAATACTTATCGCAATTTGATAATAATAGAAAAATACGTCTAAACGCTAATTGATCCAGGATCGGAGTGATTGACCGATAAATTTGGGCGTAGGACTAGCCTCGGGACTCTGTCCCCACTGCACCCTTACGGACATGCGTCGACGTGATAATTAGTCATGTGCCCACGGCACTATGACTTGTGTAGTTTCAGACAACGAGACGGGGAAAAGTGGGAACCGCAAGGCTGAGGACGAAAATGACAATTCACATAGTCCCAATATGTACGTACGTATGTAAATATCTATAACTTTTGAACGGATGAACCTATTTTGATCGTCAAGGTGTCATTCGACGCGGTTTGTCAATATCTCGAAGCTGAAAAAAAATTGAGCTTGATCGGTAGGGCTCGTTTGGAGATATTCCAAAAATAAACTTTTTTCAAAAATGTTTTTTTCGGATAACTTTTTACGGGCTGGATGGATTGATTCCAAAATCAACTGGGCTCTGAAGCTTTATAAGCCGCGTCGAATGCCACCTCAACCATCAAAATCGGGTAATTCTTTTAAGAGAAACCGTTGTCGAAAGAATTAAAAAAAAAAATTTTTTTTAGTATTTTGGAAATTTCTCAAAAACGACTCGATAAATCAATTTTAAAATTTGATCAGCTCTAGAACTCAATAGAACGCGTCGATTGCCACCTTAACCATCTCAATCGCTTTATTAGTTCGAGAGATGTCGTTTGATAAAAAATGGTAAAAAACGTTTTTTTTCGAAAACAAAGGCATACAAAAGTATTTTCGAGCTCGAAGAGCTCGAAAATGTATCCACAACAATTTTTCAAGCTCAAGGAGCTCGAAAACGGCGGGAAGTTTTGAGGCTGGCCCGCAGGGTCAACTGACAGACCGATTTTTTTTCGTGCATTCATTACATAAACTATTGTATACATCTAGTAAAATCTAGTACTATACTTTCGTGTGTTGGCAGCACTCGCTTCGCTCGTTTCATTCACTGGGTTTAATACCGATTCTTCAAGATGTATAAGATACTATTTAATTAATAAATATTTTAATTTTCCGATTAAAATTATTGAAGACTAACAATTAAAATACTTTTTAGTTCGTTATTATTTGCAATCAACAACCGTAATTTTATAACTTTACTTATAAAAATTAATTTAATTAAGAAATAAGTTATAAATTTTCATAATAAATGTCATTTTTAAAAATGCTAGTAAAGCAAGATAATTTAACTGGGTTCTTGAAAGTAATCAATTAAATTTGATAAGTTTTATTTTAAAAAATTGTGTAATAATATTAATAATATTACGAAAATTTTTTTTTTTTCTAAATCAAAAATATTAATTAAATTGCTCTTTATACTTTATAAAACCGAGTGGTCGTAGTAGAATGAATGAGTAGATTATATAAAAGTATCACTTTAACCCAGCAATCAAAAGGACAGCAGATCACACCAAGATCCCAGCAGAATTTTTACCGAGTTTTTTAAACATCATTTACCTCTGTTAAATAGTTGAAGCATTACTGATCTGAAAACTCTACCAAGTTAATAATAATAAAATTTTTATAAATTAAATTTATTCGTTTCGTCGATGTATGGGCCAGGTCTGACAACGAAGCATGGGCCAGGCCTGGCAACGGATCATGGACCAGGTCTGGCATCCAAGCATGAGCCAGGTCTGGCAGCCAAGCTTGGCCCGAGATAATCATTCCAGGCCTACTAAGGCTTGGCCAAGACTGGCACAAGCCTGGGACTGTCATACTTTTCTCTCTGGGTACAGATATATTCTGTTATGGGCCTTTTACCGGTGCTGCAGTCGGGCAGCTTTCTTGCACACCTCTTTTTTAATTTCTTTCTATTTTTTTGACGTTAAATGTCAACCTAAACAGTGGCATGATTTCTTATTTAGTTTTACTCTATAATTCAGCAGTACAATCTATTTTCAATTCAAAATTAAGTGAGCGTTATGAGGCGTGCACTTTACGATTTTCAAACTTTTTTTTGTAGTACTATGGAATAAAACTTATCTGAAAGTGAATATGATTTCACTTCCACGATGTGATTTAATTGTGGCGTCATTTTGTGAAGTTACCAAAATTATTGATAACTTCAGTAGCCGGTAAAAAATTCGGCACTGTTGAAAATTTTCACACCAAATCATTCACACCATACCGCGGACTTAAAATTTTGTAGAGTGTACTATATCCCACGACCGCATATGTATGGCTATAAGATAGTTAATTCGTTGGTCTGTTGAAGACAACCATCGGAACTTTGAACCCAGACTAAATTTATCTGCTGAATAACAAACTAGTTTATCCCTCTTATGATGAAATCGGCCATTATACGATTGTAATTAGTTGTGCATAAATAATTAATGAGGTATATTTTGATTGGTTCAAGAGATATAAAAAAATATTGAACTTGAAGAGAGCAGAATACACTCATGCCATAAATTAAAGGAACAGAAAAATTTTCGAAATTTTTTAGTGATTTTTGAAAGGCTGTAACTTTGTGAAAAATAATCGTATCGAAAAACGAAAAAAAAGCATTTTGTAGCTTGAAATCTCTAGTTTCAACTCATTTTCATCAATTTTTTTTAGACCTCCAGCCATTGCGCAAACATGAGAAATACCGCGAGAAAAAAATTTTCTAAATTTTTCCTTTTCTTTGAGAGAGTCCACGGGCTGCGAAAAAAATCGTTCAGCTGAACCAATGCATAGGTCGGATAGCAAATTTAATCAGCGTTAATTTCCATTTTTTTGGAGATTCGTACGATAACTTGTCGCTGAGATATCAGCCTTCAAACGGAAAATGATCCTTTTGGGTTCGATCGTCGATATTTCAGGTACTAATGAGCGCACAGTAAATTCGAGGGTGGCGTTAAAAACTTGAATAAATTCCCTACAAGACCCTTCCATCAATTTTTATGAAAAAAAATTTTTTTTATCCTTAACATCCCTATGAAGTGAGTACAAAAAAGTGACTTTTTTTGGCTAAACAGTAAATCAACTGCTACTTTGTAAATATTGTTAAAAAAAATAATGTTGCCAGGGAATTTTTTAGCTTAATGTACCCCCAATAACCCTGTAAATTCTTAAATTGATCCATCGAGCCGTTTTTCGGGGTGGATTAATCAAAATTTTCCAAAACAATTAAAGGAAGAAGTTTTGTTCCTTTAATTGTGTTATGACTATCGCAATGAAAACAATTATCGTTTTTTCATTGTTTTTGTCAATTTGGTACTCATTAGCGGTTGAAATTAAGGAAAAAAAAAAATTTTTTTTTGAATTTTTTTTTTTGAATTTTTTTTTTTTTGAATTTTTTTTTTTTTGTGTTTTAAAATGTTTCAAACATCTCAGGAAATAATGCTCACTGAATTTTGACATGATTCGGCATAGGCGTACCCCCAATAACCCTGTAAATTTTTAAATTGATCCATCGAGCCGTTTTTCGGGGTGGATTGATCAGAATTTTCCAAAACAATTAAAGGAACAAGTTTTGTTCCTTTAATTTTGTTATGACTATCGAAATGAAAACAATTATCGTTTTTTCATTGTTTTTGTCAATTTGGTACTCATTAGCGGTTGAAATTAAGAAAAAAAAAAAATTTTTTTTTGAATTTTTTTTTTGAATTTTTTTTTTTTGAATTTTTTTTTTTTTTAATTTTTTTCTTTTGAACTTTTTTTTTGAAATTTTTTTTCTGAATTTTTTTCAAATTTTCTTAAAATATTTTTTTGAATTTTTTTTTTTTGTTGTTTTGAAATGTTTAAAACATTTTAATTTTTTTTTTTTTTTTTAGAGTACAAATAAACTTCGCTAAGAGTATCAATAATTAATCGCATAAATTTTCGTAGGTTGAGTACATGAATACCGGTTAGGGGTATCAACTTTAATTTAATGCAATTAATTTGGGATAAGGAAAATTGTGGTACGCCTATGCCGAATCATGTCAAAATTCAGTGAGCATTATTTCCTGAGATGTTTGAAACATTTTAAAACACAAAAAAAAAAAAATTCAAAAAAAAATTTTTTTTGTTTTTCTTAATTTCAACCGCTAATGAGTACCAAATTGACCAAAACAATGAAAAAACGATAATTTTTTTCATTTCGATAGTCATAACAAAATTAAAGGAACAAAACTTGTTCCTTTAATTGTTTTGGAAAATTTTGATCAATCCACCCCGAAAAACGGCTCGATGGATCAATTTAAGAATTTACAGGGTTATTGGGGGTACATTAAGCTAAAAAATTCCCTGGCAACATTATTTTTTTTAACAATATTTACAAAGTAGCGGTTGATTTACTGTTTAGCCAAAAAAAGTCACTTTTTTGTACTCACTTCATAGGGATGTTAAGGATAAAAAAAATTTTTTTTCATGAAAATTGATGAAAGGGTGTTGTAGGGAATTTATTCAAGTTTTTAACGCAACCCTCAAATTTACTGTGCGCTCATTAGTATCTGAAATATCGACGATCAAACCCGAAAGGATCATTTTCCGTTTGAAGGCTGATATCTCAGCGGCAAGTTATCGTACGAATCTCCAAAAAAATGGAAATTAAAGCTGATTAAATTTGCTATCCGACCTATGCATTGGTTTAGCTGAACGATTTTTTTCGCAGCCCGTGGACTCTCTCAAAGAAAAGGAAAAATTTAGAAAATTTTTTTCTCGCGGTATTTCTCATGTTTGCGCAACGGCTGGAGGTCTAAAAAAAATTGATGAAAATGAGTTGAAACTAGAGATTTCAAGCTACAAAATGCTTTTTTTTGTTTTTCGATACGATTATTTTTTACAAAGTTACAGCCTTTCAAAAATCACTAAAAAATTTCTAAAATTTTTCTGTTCCTTTAATTTATGGCATGAGTGTACTATTAGGCTGATTTGCAAAATCGACCGTTTTCCAGAATTTTTAATGCTTTAATAACCAAAAAAATGTTAAATTTTTTCAATTCTACTTATCATGATACAGTGATTAATTTGAATATTTTTATGGTACTTGATCATATGATGTGTTATTCGTTTATAAGAGTTTCAGTCATGTACTTTTATATATTCTTAACTATTTTCAAGTAAGACTCACCGAAAAGTCCACCAGATGTTGAAACACATTGTGTTCAGCCAGAAGAATGCAGCAAGGAAAAAAAAGTGAGCCAGAATAGCTGTGAACAATCAATAAACAATCATTACAGAATATTGTTGCTACGATAATAAATGCAATATATTTACATAATAGTCAAATAATCTGATTTCTACTTCAGACAAATTGTATTGACAGACCTTAATGTACTTAAAACTTTATAATGGGAACATAATACAGTACTATTATTAGAACAAAAATGAAACGAACTAATAGATCACTCAGTCATACCTTATGAAATATGTTGTCAATTATATCTGTAAAATGAGATATGACGGGATGAGGATCTGGTCCAGGTTTGGTGTGGCTTACTAACCTCGAACTAAAACTGAAAGACTATAGGACAAATAAATTAAGGTCTTATTTACACATAGTTAAATTTAATTACAAATCACCCTGGTGGACCTAATTTACGGTGGATTTTCCGTAAAATATGGTAAATTTATGGCAAATTACGGTGAAACCATTGCAATTTATGGTAACTCCACTGCAATTTACGGTAGATTACCGAATTACCGTGATTGACGGTGGATTTACCGCAAGTTACCGTAATTGGGTTTGTTAGGGTAACTATAAGGAACGTATATGCTTTTAAACTACATTAAACAATGCTGTAAAGCAGGAAAAAATGGGTTCATTCACCCTTATTAAAAGAAGCGATTTGTAATGTTAAATGCACATAAGAAGGGCGATTCAAAAGGATTCAAAATATTTAAAACCATTGAAAAGTATTGGAAATTTTTTTTTTTTTTGTAATAGTTTTAAATCGTTTCTTTCAATAAGAGCACATACACATACGGGAATATATACATGTAGCGTTCCAACATTCTCGTACTAAGGAAAGAGAATGAGGATAGAAGAGGATCGGAATGGACCAGGAAGGAACCTCTTCAATGAATAATTTATATCTAAATGCGTCTCATTTATCTTATTTTCTATGAAGGAAGGCGATTGGATTCAATCACAATAAATTTTTAAGCTTAATGACTAGTGTCTTCAAATGTTCAAGCTCATGATTTTGAATCTTTTATAAATATTTAGTAAATTCTAACTCCCCTGATTGCGATTTAATTACAAGATTTTAAGTTAATGTGGAAATGCACGTAGCGTAGTGGTTGAGTACAATGTAGCTATTTAATATACAGGCGACTCCTTTCTTCCCGGTAGCTGCGTGATTCTGACGTATGCAGTACAGATGCCTCAGCGAATTTTGCTATTTGCTGCGAAAGGCGCCAGTATACATCAGTTAGCCGCCAATTTATCTGATTAGCCAGATAATTAGCGAGATTCTAAAGATTGATGACCTAGCAATAAGCTTGCCAAGGTCTCAACAATTACGTGACATGATATCGTTTGCGCTTGGCTATCGTCGTCGAAGCAAATGAAGTCGAATGAGACTTGAAATGAATATGCTGATGAATGATAAATATCAAAAACCCACAGGTAAATCTCACCCCTTGAAATCCTTACGCAACGATTTTTCATTAGCATTAGAACAGGGGACTGTTACTCTGGTTGTCCTGAAAAAGGGTGCCACTAGAAGTATTAACGGTCTTCCAAAACCGGATTTTAATCTATCAGGGTCGTTGTAATTTTAATTTGTAAGAGAAGGATGAGGAAGAATAATTTCTAATTATTTAATATTTATATCCAAATTTATTAATTTTTAATTATACTTTATTTATTAAGCGATTTCACACAAACACACACACACACACACACACACACGCACGCACGTCTTGAGTCTCCTGGACTTTATTAACCCAACCACGTGGTCGCCCGGACCCTCTACGAGTCTAAAACGATCTCTTATTTACGCGGTCCCCCAGACCCTCTACGTGATTAATTATTACCGAAATTTTGGCCCCTGGCCTTATCACTAAATTTTATAATTACACTTTCCATATCACACACACTTTTAACATAATTTTTGTTTATTTTATTTTAACAATACTCTTTTTCATTCATTTTCCAATTTTAAAATTACTTATGAATGTAATTAATGATTTATTATCGATTACATTTTATTTATACCATTTCATTGATCCATTTGTTTAAGCCGAGATGACCATTCTTTATTTTGATGAATTTAACTTTACGCATTAACTTTCTATCACCGACTCAATAACGGAAATCGAACATCGAGAACACTAAACTTCAACGTCTGGCTCGCGAACTTATTTACACTTTAATTAACCAACAACTAATTTACCTCATTCAGCCCAGACACGACGTATGGTTAATTATGATTATGAATTACATTGACGAATTCTATTCTGTCCTGGTCTTTGTTGTCCCGTTCGCGTACTTCGGGTTTGTCTGTTCTGGTCCTGATCGTCTCGTCCTTTTTCATAAAATCTTTCCAAAATTTTCTTCACCAATTGATTTTACATGTACTCTCCAACACCTATAGCAGTTGTACGTCTAGATGGTCAACCGGTTCACCCATTTCTGCGTCTAGTTGGTTCCTCGGAAATACTTATTCTCTCTCGGTTCTGGCCTGTCTCAGCTACTGTCTTTTGTTTATATAAATTTACACTCGATTATCTCCAGCCATGATCAGAAATTTCATCTCTACCTGATTATAATTGGGAGTGGCTTGTGAGCCTATTCAATTAGCGCACCCGGCTCTCTTGGTTTCCCTGATTAAAAACTCTGACTAAATCCAATTGAATCTGATTGAAACTCTATCGGAATTCTATCAGTTTTAATCGGAAACAAATTTTCGAACGCAAATGCTCGGGAGCATTCAAGGCCTCCGATTGAATTTCAATCAGATTCAATCGGTAAATAATAATTTATTTTCCGATTCAGTCCGATTAAATCCATTAGAAAATTCTCAATTAGTTTTAATCAGATTCAATCGGAAAATAATAATTTATTATACGATTATTTTCCGATTGAATCCGTTCAAAACTGATTGAGAATTTTCTATTGGATTTAATCGGATTCAATCAGAAGATAATAATTCATTTATCGATTATTTTCCGATTAAATTCGACGTAAAATTTCAATCGGATTCAATCGGAAAATAACGATTCGGATAGAATTTATAATTATTAAAATTTGGGCAAATATGCATTTCATTTATCATGAATTCCGCAATGTTAAAAATATCCAAGTAGAATTCTATCTGTTTTTTTAATTAAATTTCTCAAAACGACTAGATATATCAATCTCAAAATCAAGTCCGCTTTACAACTCAATAAAACGCGTTGATTGCCACCTCAGCCGTCACAATCGGTTAATTCGTTCAAGAGATCATTGAAGAAATAAATGGTAAAAAACGTTTTTTTTTTCAAATACAACGGCATAAAAATGTATTCACAACAATTTTTTTCGAGCTCAATGAGCTCGGAAACAGCTGGAAGTTTTGGGGCTGGCCCACAGGGTCAACCGATAGACCGACTTTTAACTTCCCACTAAGAAAATCGATGATTTTCGAAAATTTCGGGAAGTTATTGTTTTCACCCCGATTTGCGAAAATCGAAATTCCAACACATGTGGACGTTTTGACGTTCTAGGAATCTATTCTGACTAAATTCGAGATGATGAACGAGTGTATGTATGCATGTATGTACGTACGTACGTATGTAAATATTCTGTAACTTCTGAACGGATGAACCGATTTTGATCGTTAAGATGTCATTCGACGTGGTTTGATGATATTCAAAAGCTGTGAAAATTTGAGCTTTATCGGTAGGGTACGTACGGAGATATTAAAAAAAAAAATTTTTTTTCAAAAATGTTTTTTTTCAATAACTTTTAATTCGCTCAATGGATTGATTCCAAAATCTAATCAGCTCTGAAACTTTATAAGCCGCGTCGAAAGCCACCTCAACCATCAGAATCGGTTCATTTGTTCAAGAGAAACCGCTAACGAAAGAATTAAAAAAAAAATTTTTTTTTTAGTTTTTTTGAAATTTCTCAAAAACGACTTTATAAATCGATTTTAGAATTTTATCAGCTCTAGAACTAAAAAAAACGCGTCGATTGCCACCTCAACCGTCGCAATCGGTAAATTCGTTCGAGAGATATCGTTGGAGAAAAAATGGTAAAAAACGTTATTTTTCGAAAACAAGGGCATACAAAAGTATTTTCGAGCTCAAAGAGCTCGAAAACGTATTCTCAAAAATGTTTTCAAGCTCAAGGAGCTCGAAAACAGCGGGAATTTTGGAGCAAAAAATAATAATAATCATACATCTTTTGAGAACCTTTACGATTAAAACGGTACTGCTCAGGTCTGGTTTAATCGTATTTGTTTTCCGAAATCGCCATCTACGCTTAAAACAGGCCTGGTTTTAGGCGGTAAATGAGATTTCAAAGGATTTGGAAACTTTTACGATTAAAACAGACCTGATATTTCGACTCGGGCAATAGGGAAATCCCCAAGAGAACCCACTAAGGCATCCCTGCTAGAAAAAATATTGAAATGCGAAAAAAAAAAAAAAATAATTTTAAATGAATCGGAATTGTAATCTAATGTACTAGGAATATTATTTAGAACAAGTGCACATGATTTAAATTGATGAAAAAATCCCGGTGACTGTTGGACTCGAACCTGCATCCTTACGATTCAAAGTCTTTGATGTTGTCCACCGCGCTGACCCACGTATGTGATCACGCGAGTGTAAATTGTATATTTATTATGATACCACAAAATAACAAATGAAGAAACAAAAAATGATATTCGGAGTGTATAGAAAAATTTTTAGCTGCCGTTAAAAAAAAATATTTTTATTTTTTGCGGCCAAAATGGGATACCCCCTAAGAACGGTGAAGAAAATTTTTTTATTTTAACGTCGAGTTTTCCCACTTAGATCCCACACAGAACCCAATTGGGAAAAATGACAGTAATCTTTTTATTTTCACGTTGGGATTTCCCACTTAGGTCTCACATAGAACTCAATTGAGAAAAATGACAGTAATCTTTTTATTTTCACGTTGGGATTTTCCACTTAGGTTCCACATAGAACCCAATTGGGAAAAATAACAATATTTTCTTTATTTTCGCGTTGGGATTTCCCACTTAGGTCCCACACAGAACCCAATTGGGAAAAATGACAATATTCTATTTATTTTCACGTTGGGATTTTCCACTTAGGCCCCACACAGAACCCAATTGGAAAATACTGACTATAAAGTATTTTATTTTTGTTTGGGATTTCCCGATTGGGCTCTGATTGGGCCCTCATGGGGATTCCCTATTGGGAATGCCCCATTGGAACCCAATGAGGTCCAGATATATACAGTGGGCGTTCCCACAGAAATTTCTACTCGGGTTACTTCAAGACATGCAATCTAAATGTTAACATAGATTCAATGTAGATCTAAAAATATTCGATTCTTCAATTTTGAATCGTTTCGAATGATTTTTAATCGCTTATTATAGGTTCCGATTTTCAAATCGATTAGAACCGTTTTTGGTAATCAGGGATAATATATGAAACTATGATTATTTTATATAATTGTATACAAATTTTTATTTCCGGGAATTGAAAATTCCCGATTAACGTTGAATCGGAATCTTCTAAAAGTTTCCGATTAAATCTAATTAAAACTGGTTGAAAGTCAATCGGAAATTTCTGATTAACTTTTAATCGGAATCATTATGAAGTATCCGATTAAATCTAATTGAAACTGATTGAATGTCAATCGGAAATTTCTGATTAACATTCAATCAAAATCATTCGGAATGTTCCGATTAAATCCAATTGAAACTGATTGAATGTCAATCAGAAATTTCCGATCAAATCTGATAGGACGTTTTCAATCGGATCCAATCGGAGTTTTTAATCAGAGTTAAAAACAAAAATTTCAGTTCTAAACGCCCTTGCAAGCTCTCTTAAAAGCAAATTTTCAATATTATTTTTCTTGTATCGTAGCTTGTATTTCTTTCAGATTTCAATATTGTAGGTCTTACGGTCGAAATAAAAAAATTTCCAACTTAGGCGCTTCCAAAACTTCGCATAAAATTCAATTCGTCAAAAAAAATTTAGATAATTGATTTTCTTGTGTTGTAACTAATATCTATTTAATCCAAAAATCAGACAAAGTTAAATTTTTGACGCCTTTACAAATCGCTATAAGAGTGGATCCTTTTTAAAAATAATTACCCTGTTGATTATCTCATATCGTAACTAATATTCATCTGAAATTTCAAGTCAGTAGGTCTTATGGCTAAAAAATGTGAATATTTGCATTTTTCACGCCCTTGCAAACCCAAAAAAAAAAGTCAATTTTCTAAAAAAATTTTGAGTTATTGATATTCTTGTATCGTAGATTTTTTCGTTCATAATTTCAAGGTCTCTTGGTTAACTAACGTATACATGTGCATTTTTTCCGCCCTCGCAAACAATTATAAGTCAATCTAAAAAAAAAAAAATTTTACGCTATCGACTTACTCGTATCATAGATAAATTCACTTTTAAATTTCTTTTTTAAAGGTCTTATGGTTTAAAATCGTGAAAATTCGCATTTTTTTACACCCCCGCAATTCCCTACAAGAGCTTAAAGACTGCCGAAGACTATCCTATGCCACAGCAACTGTTGCTAAAAACTAACTGTCGCTAAAGACAATCTGCTGCAATAGTAATCCTTGTTAAAGATCAACCGTTGTCATAACAAACGGTGCCATAGCAACCGTTCATACAGATCAATCGTAAGATAGATATAGTAATAAGGCAAAAAATCCATTTTGAATCAGAGTTTCATGAAATCCGTTTTTAGTCAGCGTCTACGTGAAGGGGAGGGGGAGGAGGATAAGGGCTAAATGATGAAAAAAACGCTTTTTTTACGAATTTTTTTTAGGCGTATGGATTGAGCTTATTTATTGCAACCTTTTGAACATTATTAAGTATAGATTCAACAACACTAAGTAATTTTTTTATGCAAAAGTATCCGCAAACAAGTCGGTGA
The DNA here is from genome assembly GCA_964016945.1 of Microplitis deprimator. Classification (NCBI taxonomy): domain Eukaryota; kingdom Metazoa; phylum Arthropoda; class Insecta; order Hymenoptera; family Braconidae; genus Microplitis; species Microplitis deprimator. Next base: position 12,290,789 of record OZ024709.1, on the reverse strand, counting down.
CGGAGCTTTTCCCAGAACGTCTTTTAAAATAGACGATTTGCGGTGAGCACTGTATCTCAGCTGGAAATTATTCGAAATAAAAATCCACAGAAATTTAGTCAAAGCATTATTAAATCCTTCCCCCGCCATTCTATGATTATTTTTTCTTTTCCATTTTTTAATTTTTTGTGGTCATTGAAAGTAAATACTAGTATTTTTTACGAAAGTTTACGCCATTTTGAAGGCGGAAAACCCCCTTGATGTAAAAAATAATTCTAAAACTCAACGTTGGGAGGAGGTATTTTATTCGTAGAAAGTGTGTACCAAGTTTGAATTAAATCGGTAATATAGTTTTTAAAAAGCAGTGCTCACGGACTTGGAAAAAGTAGTTTCGAAGAAAATGCGTTTAAAGTTTTAAATGCTAAAAATGAAAAAAAAAAATAATTTTTTTTTTTTCAACTTACACAAAAATTTTTTAAAACAGAATAATGTAAGTTAGAACGGTCACCGAGTGAATAAACTGTATAACTGTACGCCCTTTCCGACCGCCCGCAGCTATCGAAGCTACAGCTTTAAAGAAGACAGACTAGTTAATAACTTCGAGAGTTTTGCTCTGATCGACTTCAAATTCGGAGACTATATTTTTAAAATGTGTAGCTATAAGACAACCAAAAAAAAAAATCTAATATTAGCCCTTACCCCTCTTAAGACAGGAATGTATATGCCAAATTTCTAGTTAATAGGATCTATATCTTCGGAGATCTCGTGATGAATCAATCAATGAGTGAGTGGTATTTCGTTTATATATATGTCGGAGATGAAACAATAAAATGGGGTTTTTTCAATGGGACGGGAAACTCCCAATACTCAGTCGAGACTAGATTATATAGTAGTAATTAAATAATAAAATTTAAGTTCTAGTTGTTTACAACTTAAGTAGATTATGTTTATTGCGGCAGCCTTAGGCTTGCTGTGACATCTGTTTACCAAACATATAGCCATGATCACAGGATGGGTATAGTAAGACACAGAGGACAAGATAGTAAGATCATACAGGACGATTGTCATTCTTTAAATACTTTTTGACCAAAAGTTTTTTAACAACGAGTACAGAGTTTGATACAAGTCAAAGGTTACCTGCGTTAATATCCTCGGACAAAATATCCGCGACAAAATATCCCCGCGACAAAATATCCGACGGCAAAATATCTTCGCGACAAAATTTCCCTGTGACAAAGTGTTCAGTCACGAGCTTAAATTAATTCAAATAAGCTTCGTGCATTTCCGCTAAGTCCGGGAGCTGCCGAACTCGCGATTGTACAGAGAGCGTAGAGTGCCGGGTCACTCGCTATTTGGACCCGACACATACTAAAAACTCCCTCAGGACCGTGTCAAGACGCTATGGGAACCCGCTACCAGCCTGCCAATCAGATAATTCGTTTTATATTGGCCAACCAATAAGAAAATCCGCTATCAACTACTTCCTGTTGGCGCGCTTTTAAGCCAATGGGAAAATTCGTCTTATGCAGCAAGGCTGCCACGTCAACACCAAGAGCCGACGACGACTCAACGACATTTTCATCTATTCATTCTACAACGTGCTTTGCTACTTGCAATCTCGTGCTTTGAAACCGCTTCTGTAATTATTTCTTGTGTGATACAATTCAAATCGCTTTGCTAATTATCCTCAATATTTAGTCAGTAAAATAAGGCTGCTATTTATTGGGAATAATTCTGATTGTTACTCGCGTGTAATTAATTATAAATTAATTTCCGTGAATATAACCGCTATCGACCACGTGTCGACTTTTATACGTGAATCTTTTCATTAGTTTGCATTCTCTATCGCGTATCTCTTAGTCGCATTCGCTATAATTGTTAAGTTTCTTACAATTTTAAAGTATAAATAAGTGTAAATAAATATCTAATTTATTTAGTGTTAAAAACTGTGTAATTTTTAATTGTTTAATTCCTCGCGCCTAAACCAGATCCAATTAGTTTATTCGCTCATTTTACACAAAGTATCCCTCGATAAAATATCTCTAAATAAAATAACCTCAAGATTAAATATCGACAAAAAAATAATACGGTATCCCTTTTTTCTCAGGTTTTGTATGAGTAGAAATATAAAATTTATAAAACTATACGCTAGAACTAGTACGGTGCCTTTTTTTCCGGGATTTTGTGTGCGTGGACATTAGCGTGTCCCAAAAAAAACAAATACTTTTTTTTAACCTGTGATGGGCTCAAAAGTTACTTTATATTATAAAAAAAATCCTCACTAAATTTCAGCCAGATATCTTTAAAGTTGAGCTATCGCAAAGGGGGGGGGGGGTCTACTTTCCCATTTAAAATACACGTAAAAATTTTTCATTTTAGTTTTTCGTTATTAAGACAATGAAAAAATTTTTTTTTCAAATTCCATCTAGTATAATTTTGTAGGAAATTAAATTCTCTACAAAAAAGTGCTGATGTATTATGTACGTCAAACGAACTGGGAAAAAGTTACGGGGCTTCAATACGGAAGCCGGGTTGGCTCACTGCTGACTCGTAGACTAGTGGCACTACACATGGCCACTTCCAACATGTGCACGCGTGCACATGTTGGAAGTGGCTGTGTGCACACGTTCACAAGTCCCGTGTGGGAGATAAATGCAGATTCCTTCTTAATCCTGGAAAGGTAATCGAACTATGTATATTTATTGTCTCTGTCTTTTAACTGCGAAATTCTCTAAGCACCGCTACTATTTCTATTGAGGTTAGAAGTGGCCGAAGTGTTATTTACCTACACAATTTTAGCACCTCATTTTAAGAATTTTGCAACGAAAATGACCTTAATCGATAGGTCTCTGTTAGGTCCGTTAAGGTCCACCAATTTTTTCGTTAGGTCCTTTTTTGTTTTTTTTTAAATAATTTTTTTAATTTTCCATAAAAAAATTTACTATCTAGCACCTCATTCATGATTAAGTTGTTATTTTTTATCATATTCTTTTTCTTAATCGTTACGTCAGTATTGGTCTATCATTTTTATCATCGTATTATTTGTTTTAAATATTTTATTAATAATTATATTATAATTTAAATAAAATTCGCGCATGCGCATTTTACGTTTATTCTATATACGGCGCGGAATTTAAATTTTTCCCTTTCCCCTTAATTATTATATGATTATTAAATGAATAATTTCATGTAAGTAATCCATTTAAATCAAAATATGATTACCTAATGGTACTGAAGTCAGCCGACGTCTGATAATTTTTATATTTTTTTAACATCGGTAATCATAAAAAAAAATTTTTTTTTTTAAATTGCACTTCTAATTTTTTAAATTTCCTACATGTGCATATTTTTTTTTTTTTTTTTTGTAATCGAATTGTTGAAAAAAAAAGTTGCTGATTGTCTGTAAACTTCAGGATCATTTGTTGTGGTTTGGTGCAGTCTGGTGTTTTCCAATATGAAGGGTAGAGAAACCTCTACCCTTCATGCACTATAATTTTAATGAATAGTGATTAATTAATAATTTAAATGATAATATATATACCCCAGTAAACACATTGACGTAAATTTAACGTCTGAGTGACGTTACGCTATGTCATCATTTGCGTAAGATATGAATCAGGTTTGAATAATTATTAAAATCCTGGGCGTCTGCTAGGTTCGAACAGGGCTCCTCTTGGCTGGTAGTCCTGAAGGTTGCTCACTGGTCCACATCATGAAAGTTCAAGTCTTATGCATAATTGATGTATTTAGAGTAAAATGCCGGAAAAGACAGAGTTCATAAGTTTTTATTATGGATTTTTATAAAATTTTAAAAAACTCCATAAACTTATATGAAATTTTATAAAAACAATATTTGTCGGCCTCAATTATAATTATATAAAATTTTATAAAGTTACACCAAATTTTGTAGTTTTTTGTTGTGATGTAAAATTTGCAAAATCTTATGTCAAATTTTGTGAAGCATTGAATAATTCCACAAAATCGTATGAAATGTAATCGATTGAACAATTGCGACACTAAACTTTCCCGAGTCAGAATTAAATCAGTAGTTTGAGCCTCCAAAGCCGCAGTTCTTTCAATGTTAGACTTGCTGCTAAATGTAGTATGCTATTTAAGTCCTTGATGTACTAAAATTAGCGTATGGAGGAGTAAATCACCTTTTTAAAATGATATTTTAACCCTCCATGGTCTACCATATATGTTAAAATGCTATTAAGTCCTCAATACCCTTAACGAAGCACATAGAGGACATAATCACCTTTTTAAAAAGATAATTAACCCTCCAAGGCCTACCATACTTTTAATTAATGTACCTGAAGTTCGCAACATTTTTCAACAATGAAAATGAAAAAAAAAACAATCATAAAAAGAGGTCGCCTTACTCGCTGGATATTTTTTATATTGTTCATTGGAACATGAAAAACATATGGATAAATCGCGGACACTCCCGTTGCTTTGGAACTACCCCTGAGACCTACCCTAAAGTTATCAAAATTTATTTACCCTAGAACGATGTCGCTTTACTAGCTGGATTTTTTTTATATTGTTTATCGCAAGAACAAACACCTATGAAAAAATCCTGGACACCCTCGTTGCTCTGGAACTACCCCTAAGACCTACCCTAAAGTTATCAAAATTTATTTACCTTAGAACGAGGTCGCTTTACTCGCTGGATTTTTTTTATATTTCAGCTTTAGGGTAGGTCTCAGGGGTAGTTCCAGAGCAGCGGGGGTGTCAGCGATTTTTCTATATGTTTTTTATGTCGCAATGAAAAATACAAAAAAAATCCAGCGAGTAAGGCGACCTCGTCCTAAGGTAAATAAATTTTGATAACTTTAGGGTAGGTCTTAGGGGTAGTTCCGCAGCAGTGGGGGTCGTCCGCGATTTTTCCATATGTTTTTTATGTTGCAATGAACAATATGAAAAAAATCCAGCAAGTAAGGGGACCTCTTTTTATGATTTTATTTTTTTTCATTTTTGTTGTTGAAAAACGTTGCGAACCTCAGGTACATTTTAATTTGTAACTTTAAATGAGCTAAATTCTTTAGCATGATTATATTTTATAATAATATCTGCATTCTGAATACATAAAAATATTTTTATCTGATCGTGAGCATTTAAGTATCAGTGCGGCAGTGGTTGTGCTTCATATTCGTTAGGTCTTGGTTTCGAATCCCGACAGCAGTAGATTGTTTATCAGCAGTTTTTTTTTTAATTTTTTTGGCAGTTTCCGTTATCCAATACATCATTCGTATTTATTGATCACATAAAATAATTAATGAATCATATACTCAAATAAGTCAAAGGCTCTAATTATTCAATTCGAATTTTGAATGACAGTAATATTCTATTCGAACGTCTACTTGTATAACTTTAGCTATTATTATTAATATTTTAAATTTTATTATTCTTTGACTCACAATAAAACATTTATTACTAAGAAATAATTTTTGGAATTTTTAAATTTCAAATTTGTTTCGACTGTTACGTCCCAGCCTGCTCGTCAAATGTCTCTGACTATTTTTAAATACTAATTATTTAGAGACCGATCTGAGACCTAACTAACTAATTAATTAAGATGTATATTGATAATTTAGCAAGTGGCATAATTAATAAGTCACTCTATATCATAGGACATAATATTATATAATAATATAATATAATAATATAATATAATAAAATAATATAAAATAATAGAATATAAAATAGTATAATATTATTTAGAATATTTAAAACATATTGATAAAGTTATTTTTTTCTTAATATTTGTTATGTACAAATAAGCGCTGACGCCTCGAGTAAATCCTCGAGACGTGCAGCTGCACAAATACCTATTTTGTTCTAAGATAACTTTTGTTAATAGATAAGTGACTCATTTGTTAATAACAAAAACGGAGAAACCGTGAGAACGGAGAGTGGATCATTCGAGAATATTGCTTATCTCGATCCACCCCTCTATATCGAACGATGCGCGGGCCTGATGCCCAAGCGCCTCGTATTGATAAGAAACTCACGCTAGTTTTTCTCGATCAAGAGAGTGCAGTCTGAAACATACAATCATAGAGAGCAGTCAGGCTCAATATTAAAAATTCAACTTCGTTCTCACCCTTTTGAAGTTATTGTTAAGAGTACGTAAACAAATTTATAAATTGATTAAATTGTATATTTACATATTATTCATAGCTATTCTTTTACAATTGAATAAATCGGATTCAGATATATATATAAAATAATATATTATATTCAAACAACCAGTTTATTTCAACCACCAAATGGTGGCTGTTCAACCTATACAAATTATTATTTATAATTATATGTAAGTTTTCATTACGTCTATTTTAAATCAACCGCTCAACTACGCCAGCGCCAAATCATCAACCAGGACGTAACACGACCATGGTGGCCATTTCTAGTAAGTGGCTCCCTTTTCCTTTCTGTTTCTTTACCAATTGTTCACGATCCGATGAGAGTCTTTTTCGCTTGTATGAAAAAGCAATATATGAGCTTCAGTGCAATTCAAAATAAATGATAAATTATATGGAATTATAAGAAGTCATATATTGAGCCATATACAAAATTTTGCCGAAATATTATATGATTTTATAATTTGCAACATATATATCGGTAATAAATTTTTTTTACATGATAACTTATAAGTATTGCTTATAATATTTCATACTATACTTTAAGTTATATGATAAGATATATGATTTAATTATATGACTGACATATAATATTTATGCATGTAAATATATAATTATATAAATATATGTTCACATATATTTGTATAAACGTATGTAAATATATATTTATATAGATATATGTTTACATATATTTGCACAAATATATGTAAACATATATGTATTGAAATATATGATAGATTTATATACTTATTGATATATGATGTAAGCTATGATATTTTTAGTATTTTTATGTAGTTACATCATGACTACAACTATTTACATTTTTTTTTACTCTAGTGATGTAGTGTCATTATTAACTATTTATACATGCATAATAACATCGAAATTATTATAATATTGAAATTATAAGTTTATATATAAAACGAGAATATAATTTGAGATGTAATATTATATGCATACAATTACATATATTATAAATTACATGGATTATAATAATATTGAAATTATAAATTAATTAATAATATGAAACATATATTTTACGTTATAAATTAATATATAAAACGGACATATAATTTTTGGCACGATATCACATGTATATAATCACACATCTTATAAATGATATGGATTATTATAATATTAAACGTATAAATTATTATATATGATTAATCATATATTGATCAATATTAATAATTTTGCCGCCATATATGTTCAGTTATTTACCATATATTTTATTATATATTGTCGACAGTATATGGTTTTTTCATACGAGCGATCTATAAATTTAGGCTCTGGAGGCTTATTTTACCTTTTTAAAAAGATGATTTGAACCTAAACTTGGTAAAAGTGGACAAAGTTACCACGTTTAGGCTCAAATCACCTTTTTAATGCATGGATCTTCATATTCTAAAAAGATAGTTTGAATCTCCTTACCCTCATGTAGGACTTGGAGGCTCAAATCACCTTTTTAATTTTGACTCGCGTAATCGTGGCACATCCACACACACAGACATCCGAACGTCCACGAAAAATTTTTTTTAATCAGATTTTTTTTTAGTATTAAACAAAATATATATGTTTTGAACACATCGAGTGTGATAATAAGATCATTTATCTTGATAATAGTGCACTTGTATTACCTTACAAATATTAAATAATTTATACATAGGTAATTTAAATCTGGAAAATTGCTTGACTTTGACATGTTGAGAGTAATGCATCACCTCAAATGCTTATCGCATTATGAGGCGTGCAATTATTAGCCTATAACCATTAACAATTAATTCCGCATCTAATGGTCATGGTCCTATGCCGATATATTTAGTAGTTTTCTCGTGTTTGGCGAACAAAAAAAAACTTTCATCATGTGTATGTAGATTATTGAGAGACGGAAAAAATGAGTATTCATATAATAATTGAGGGAAAAGGGAAAAATTTGAATTCTGCGCCATATAGGGTAAGAGTACCAGTACCCAGCCCCAAACCAGTAGTCAGCCACCTCATGTTAAATTATATCTATATATATTTTGAGCCAATGTTAAAGTATAGGCCCGGCTGGCTACTGGTTAGGTGCTGGGTACTGATGCTCTTACCCTATAGAATAAACGTTAAATGCGCATGCGCGAATTTTATTTAAATTGTAATATAATTATTAATAAAATATTTGAAACAAATGATGCGATAATGAAAACGATAGACCAATACTGACCTAACCATTAAGAAAAAGATTATGATAAAAAATAACAACTTAATCATGAATGAGGTGCTACCCGGGAAAAAATCGTCATGCACGATCATGCATGAATCATGCTTTATCATGATCATGATCGTGCATGATCATCCATGACTGCACGATTCATGTAAAGGCACGGATGATCATGCAAAGCCATGTTCAATCATGCATGATCATGTATGACGGGGAAAGAATAGTCATGCATGAATCGTGCAATATCATGCATGACCAGGCTCGGTCGTGAATGATCATCCATGACTTTGCACGATTCATGCAAAGGCACACCTGATCACGCAAAACCAAGGTCAATCATACATGATCATGTATGACAAAGCAAGAATAGTCATGTATGATTAATGCAATATTATGCATGACTGAACATGCCTTTGCATGATCATGCGCGCCTTTGCATGAATCGTGCAGTCATGAATGCTTATTTATGACTGAGCTTGGTCATGCATAATATTGCATGACTATTCTTGCCTCGTAATCCATGACCATACATGATTGAACATGACTCTGCATGGTCATGCACATTTTTGCATGAATCGTGCAAAGTCATGAATGATAATTCATAATTAGTGATTATGCATGACGAGGAAGGAATAGTCGCGCAAAATTCATGCAATGTCATGCGTGGCCAAGCTCAATCATGAATGATCATTCATGACACTGCACGAATTATGCAACGTCATACATACCATATAAAATCGGGAGAATGTATGATACGGAGGAATGGTGATGCTCAATGGAGAGTAACTTGGCATGAGCATACATGACCGTGTATAACTCATGTGAAGACATGCTTCGTTATGCATCATTATCCTAATCAAAAAATCTATGAGGAATTGTATGGAAACCCATAGGAATCATATAAAAGAGTATGGATTTATACAAGAATCCTTAGGAATTAATATAGAAGAGTATGGTTTTATATAAGAATTCATGTAGGTAACTATGAGTATCCGGATTCCTATATGGGAAATCTACACAGAAAACTGTGGGTACATAGATTTCCATTTTGACATGATGCACATTTCCATGAGAAATTGACGCGAAAATCCACATGAGATTCCATACGGTTTTCATATGGCTTTGGCATGGTGTGAATTCCCATAGGAGCCCATGTGGGAGTTTATATCGGTATCTATGCTGGATTACTATATAGGAAACAATATGGGAATCCATCTGAAAACGCCTTGTAGAAACTCACATAGAAATCTAGGCTGGATTCCCATATGGATTTTTTTGATAGCCTGAGACAAAATTAGCATTCATGATCATGCTTGATTCAGGCAAGATCAGGCATGGTCATGCATGAATCAAGCACTGCCAAGCATGACATACATTTCATGTCTGATCATGCAAAAAAATACAATCGAAATCCGATCAAGCTTCAATCGGATTTAATCAAAGTTTTTAACCAATAATAATCAAATATTTTTATAAAAAATTTCCCATAATTAAACATTCATTTTCATTTTGACGTTAGTAGTTAAAGTTATTATTTTTTTCAATCGATGATTAAAATAAATTTAATTTATAATTTCTGGTTCAATCAATAATTAAAATTAATCTTCTTTCCAAAAAATAATTAAAATAGAATTAATTGCAAAACTTTTGTTTTCATTGAATGAAGAATTGAATTAATAAACTCCTGCGAAATTTATAATGATAGTCAATACAATTGCATATATTTTTTTTTTTCAATTAAAAATTAAAGTTAATTTGATTTTTAATTTGCTTGTAATTTATAACTAGAATTCTTTTCATTTATTATTAGAAAAATACCTAATAACCAAATCAAGCATGATCATGTCTGAATATTTGCCAGCCATGATCAGGCGAGATCATGCATGAGAAAGCATAATCATGTCTGACCGAGCATGATCACGCATGCTCATGGCTGGAAAATATTCAGGGATGATCATGCATGAGATTAATGCATGATCATGCATGATAAGGTCTGATGATTTTTTCCCGGGTAGATAGTAAATTTTTTTTATAGAAAATTACAAAAATTATTCAAAAAAATCAATAGGGGACGTAACGAAAAAATTGGTGGACCTTAACGGACCTAACGGAGATCTATCGATTAAGGTCATTTTCGTTGCGAAATTCTTAAAATGAGGTGCTAAAATTGTGTAGGTGTATTATTTATAGTGAAATATAAAAAGTAATTAAAGGATTTGAAAATAAAAATTAAAAATGAGTTTCGTTAAAATTAAAAATGATACTGTCACAGAAAAATTACCGGTGATAAACAATAAATTGAAAGTGCAAGTAGTAAAAACATATTTCCACGGAGCTTGTGGACTTACATTTTCTGATGAAGATAGCAAATGTGGGGTAGCAATAGAGGATGATGAATTTATTTTAATGGAAGGTGTAGACGAGTATGAAGTTTTTTATGCAGCTCTATCCACAGGTAAGTTATTTCAATTTAATCCATTACACGTCAAATGTTAATAATAATAGTATCATAAGCATAGGTTATGCCAATGTAGTAAGATTCGCTTACATAAATTTAATTTCCAACAGAAAATAACACCAAAAAAAGAATCGAGGAAATCATGGGTATTATTGAAGGCCAAGACCATAAGAATCAATTACCCAAGCAACTTGATAAAGCAGTAAGTATGACAGTCAAAAACATTTTTCAAAAGATTTATTTTGAACTTTTTGATAAAATTTACTTCAAGTTAGCAACACTAAGAAATTATTCTAGAAGAATTGTGAAATATGACAAAATATAAAAGTTTTTAAAAATAACAGTGCTCAAGAAGTTCATTACGATTCCATTTGCATTCAACTTTTGCTATTGTTTAAACTTTACCTATTATTATATTATTTCGCTAACTTTTACTTTTTGCTCGCAGGTTCCTCCTAAAAAAGTCTTAAGAACTTTGCACGTTGGATGGAAGCATAAGCAATGTAAGGATGAAGCTTACAAACAAATGCGTGATCCGGTTGGTGGAATAAAGAAATTGGATTTGGATCGGAACGTTCGTTACTCTTTAGACCAAATTAAAACTCTATGTGTGACTGCAATGGAAAACTCCTACAATAAAGAGATACTAACCGATTCTGTGATCCACTTAGGTAATTTTCAGGATGAAATTTTTCCAGAATTCACCAATCCAAGTAAGAAAAAAAACGATTTTTGGGAATTCAGTGACAGATTAAAGTGCAAAAATTCTCAGCTTCGACTTTATTTATTGACAACAACTTCAAAAAACGAAAATATCGTAAAAACTCATGCTCCAACGGAAACTTTGAATAATTCGCGCAAAAAATCTTCACTGAAACCGGTATATTCTGGATCTATAATCTCCCTGTCAAAAAGCAAAAAAAAACACATCGTCCAGTCGTCACGATTCCACTTCGTTCTAAGACATCGTCGTCAAATCATACTGACGATATTGAAAATCTATTGAGATTTTCAATACCGATGATTGAAGAAGAAGATATAAAGTTTACTGATACTGTCTTAGGTCGCGGCGCATTTGGATGTGTAATCTTATCGACATGGAATAATACCGAAGTCACAGTAAAAAAGATGAAGTCTTCGGAAAAATCAAAATATGTGTACCGAGAAATGAATGTGATGGATAAAATCCGTCATCCTAATTTGATTTCAATTATGGCTGTGTGTTGTACTGATTCATACTATTACATCATTATGGAGTATTTTAAAAGTGTGAATTTGAGGAATTTTATGTCAAAGCGAAGCAAAAGCTTAGATTATCCAACAAAAAAAACCAAAACTATTTAATTGCATTGCAAATATGTAAAGCAATAACTTTCCTCCACGATTTTAATCCGACTATTCTCCATAAGGATATTAAGCCAGATAATATTTTAATCAATAACGCTTTAATAATTAAAATTTGTGATTTCGGGCTGAGTAAGATATGCGACGGATCCTCGGCTTTAGATACAACAGTAGGTCAATATTTCCACGAAACGCCTTTATATATGGCACCTGAAATTTTAATTGATCATTTGCAAGGCACTTCATCGTCGGACGTTTGGTCTCTAGCCTGCTGTTTAGTAGAATTGTTTACAGAACAATGTGTTTGGAATATACCAACATATTCTCTACCAAATTTGAAGAGAATCGTGCAAACCCAAAAAAAACCGTGTTTAAAAGATGTTCCAATGGTAGTACAAGGTACTTTGAACATGTGCTTTTAACATGAACCGAAAAACAGACCAAAGGCGGCAATGTTACTCCGACTTTTTAAACGTTGTTATATAGAAGAAGAAAAAGAATGTGAATTTTAAATTATAAGACTAACAATCGTAAAGTAGCAGTATTACTTTTTTGCAATTTAAGTTTAAACTTTAATAAAGATATTTTCTCGTAGACTCATACCTTACTATTTCATAAGTATATATTTTAGTTCAAAATAAGATAAGTTATTGATTATTTCTATATTGTTATCACAAGATATAAAATAAAAGTATATATTTAATGTTAAAATTTTAAACTTGGAGCTTAAAAAGTAAAATCGGATACATTTAAGAAAAAAGTTTAGTGAAACTTATTTATACAGTTGTAGATTTTACACCATGTTTTTAAAAATATATATAATCAAAGTCAATAATTAAAGAGAAAAAGTTTAACAATTCAATAATCTAAAGACGTACTTTACTGTTATTGAAGACAAAAGTAAAAGTAAAAAGACTGTCAAAAAGCCACATTTCTTGCAGGATTAATTAAAAATATTTCAATATTTATCCTAAACTATAAACAAATTCACAGAATACTTACTCAGTATTGTAAAATTTTATTTGTTTGTTCCAAATTCATTTTACAATAAATATTAAGAAAAGATTTTTGCTATTATATTGAAATTACTCGTTTGTCAAATATATATGTTATTTTAAATAAGATATGTTGATTCTCCATCTATTTTTATAACAAGTAAAAAAAATGTAAGCCTTAAAAATATTATTGAAGATACATTCAATAAATTATAGTAAAACTTATTTATGTATATTTAAACTTAATGTAAAGTATTGAAAACTGTACTGAATTAAAATTCTATTAATAAAAATACAAGTTTCATAATTCTGATCTCAATTTATTCATTATATAATTGTTTGTTTTTTTTTTTTTTGTTTTTAATAAAAATAGCCATAATTAATAATGCAGTAGATAATAATGCCAGTTACCAATTTTTAAGTATCGTTTTTAAATGCCGCATATGCATCTAATATATTTTGATATAAGTCTAATGCTTCAGAAGGCTGTACTGGAGTTTTGACTTCAGGGACCAATAATTCCGCCAGTTCTTTCATTAATAGATCAAAAAATACTGGTTTTGTTGTAAACTCATCCATTAGTTTTTGAATGGTATCTTCATTTACCATTTTTTTGAAATTTCTCTATCTATATTGGTGAGCTAGGTTAAATAATGCATCAGGCCGCCCAGCAACATGATTTCGGACTGCTTGTTTCCGAATACGATGATCATTCCACAGTCTTCTATTGTAATCTAAATCGTGTTTCAATAATGGACCGAAACAAAATTGGAGACACTTAATATATGCAACTGACTGCCATCAAATAAACCCTTTGATTGCATACTTTTAAATAGTTGGATGTAAAAATCTACCGTGTGCTGACGCATCCGTCCTCAATATGACTCAATGAGTTGATTTTTTACGCTTTTTCCTTGGATAAAACTTCCATTTCCTGCAAGCTTATCCGTGTGCTTACTCCGTAGACAAGTTTGAAGAAGACCAATCAGGCCGTTCTAAGAACCTTTATCACACCTGATAATTGTTGGAACAAATTTGAGTTCTTTGGCCGTTTTTAAAAAGTAATGAGCAGTGACTACCGAATCATTATTCGTCGTTCCTACCTCGAGCCATAAAATTTTCCTTGAGAAGCCATCTATACAACCGTGAATAGGAAAGCCAAATTGTTTTAATTTGTCATAACCATCTAGATGCCAAAGAAAGTTAGGTCCCGGGCTCAAATATTGTTTTTGACGTAACTTATTTCCAAATCGATTGCCTACTCCAACTGGATCCACAATTTTTAATATTTCGTATACAGTATCTCTTCTTACTTTCAGATGATATTGCATTTTTAATTTATTCCATAGACTTCTATAGCCCAAATTGTAACCGCAAGAATGAACCTCTTCAATTACAGCTGAAACTATATCTTTCAGATCTGACTCCTTAATATTCTTCCTCTTGAGACCCAATGCAGATAATATCCGCTTAATAGTACTGATGGATTTAGAAATTCCATGGTTTGTCAATAACAACTCGCGTATTTGTATTATTGTATAGTTTTCTAAAAAATATTGCTTTATTGAACTTTCCAACATGATTCACTGAGTTTGAGAATAGTCGCTTGTTTTAATACCAACAATAACCTGTAGAATGAACATAATGAATAAATCAATTAACTTTTTCAAAACAAATGTACTTCATCAAATGTAGTATATGTTGGAAATTTTTATACTTACAAATAACAAAATATTACAAATTGTTTTTAAAGCTAACTTTCAGAGTTTTATAAATACTTCAAATAGTTTATTAATAAACTTTTAATTATTATTTCACCGTAAATAAAACTTCAGCCACTTCTAACCTCAATGGAAATAGTAGCGGTGTTTAGAGAATTTCGCAGTTAAGAGACAGAGACAATAAATATACATAGTTCGATTACCTTTCCAGGATTAAGAAGGAATCTGCATTTATCTCCCACACGGGACTTGTGAGCGTGTGCACACAGCCACTAGTCTACGAGTCAGCAGTGAGCCAACCCGGCTTCCGTACACGACGCATATTCTGGTGTAACACTGTACAGTCAGAACCAGTGATTCATACCGTCCATGGTTACAAGCGTACCAACAGAAAACTCTATGCAAGAATTTTCTATGCTCGGATATCTCTCTGTAGTAAATTTCTGGTCGGCATAATTATAATTAAGGATAATTATATTACAATATATTTCGATGTCAAAATTATTCTATGCAGGACATCTCTGTGCAAGATATCTCTATGTAAGATATCTGTATTCAGGAGATCTCTATGCAAGACATCTCTATGCAGGACATTTGTATGTAGAACAAATATATGTGAAACTATGGATTCAAGAGTAAATATACAAAAATACAATTATTCATTAACGCTGTAAAAGAATATTCTAAACTCACATACTTCAAAAATCTTAATTTCAATCGTATAGTATTTTCATAAATTTAGTAAATAAACAATGCGTTTATAAATTATATTATGAAATTATAATATGTCCTGCATAGAGATATCCTACATAGAGATATCCTGCATAGAGATGTCTTGCAGCAGAAATATCTTATACAGATTTATTATGCATAGGTATGTCCTACATATAGATGGCCTGCAGTTTAAATATTCTGCATAGAAAAGTTTTAACATAGATTTATCTTATAACATAATTGTCCTTCATATAACTATGCTAGCAAGAAATTTACTGCAGGGAATTATCGCAGCATATACTTCTTAGTTGGTACGCTTGTAACCATGGACGGTATGAATCACTGGTTCTGACTGTATCTATTCGTGTGTTATACTCGAACGGTTGTTGTTCAAAATTATAGTAACCTACACAGTTTTTAACTATACTCCGTTGGTTATAAACCGTTCGAGTGTAGCACTTGATTAGTAACGCTGTCGTACCAGAATACATTGAGAGCAGCACATGAGTAGTGACGGTGTTGCACTCTAACTAGTTGTGTACTACACAGGAACTAGTCGTGTTTCATTATTTCCGTGCAACGAAATTTCGAAAATTTTTATGGAATTGTAAAAAATATTATCTACTTTATAAAACTAGATACAATTTCAAAATAATGCATAAAATTTCATACCAATAACTTGTTGGGATCTTGATAACAATTATTTAAAATTTTGTAAATTTTGTCTAATTTTATAAAACGTCATGAAATTTTGATCGATTGAAGTTTTTGTTTTTCACGAAATCTCACAAAATTTTATGAATTTTTATACAATTTTATGAATATTATCTCATGGTTTCTAATAACATTTTATAAATTTTTTTTAAATTTCACAAAACTATCAAATTTCATGAATTTTTAAAGAATTTGATGAAAAAATTTTTCCTGTATTGAAATATGTTGAATACTTTATAATGAAATTATCAGTTCCCCCAAAATTATATAAAATTTCATAAAATCTTATAAAATTTAATATGAAAGTTTAAAACCTCATATCTCGATGAATATACTATTTATTCGTATGCGATCACGTACGTGGGTCGGCACAGTGGATAGCAGCAAGGGCTTAAAATCAAAAGAACTAGACTTCGAGCCCAGCAATCACTGGGAATTTTTCATCAATAGAAAACATAATTACCGGGGAAAAAATTTTTTCATGAAATTTTATAAAATTTCAGAAAATTTCACTGATGAAATTTCATGAAATTTTATGCTGAAAATGGCCTGATGAAATTTCATCAAAATTCATGAAATTTTATGAAATTTCATGAAATTTTATAACAATTTATAAAGTTTTATAAAATTTTATGCTGAAAATGGCCTGATAAAATTTGATGAAAATTTATAAAATTTTATGAAGTTTCATAAAATTCTACAGTCACCATTAATTTTTCGAAAAAAATATTGGATTTTGAAAATTAAATCGCAATTAGATCTTACACATTGATCAACTGGATAGAGGCATTACTGAGACAGACTAATTATATTTTTTACTGACGAAAAAATCCTGGCGACTGCTGGGTTCGAACCTACCCCCTTTCGATTTGAAGTACTTGCTGCTATCCACTGCGCCAAGCCACGTACGTGATCGCGAATGAATAGATGGTATATTTATCGAGATATGGAGTTTTAAACTTTCATACGAAATTTGATATAATTTTATAAGATTTTATGAAATTTTATATAATTTTGGAGGAACTGAATTTCACACTGAAAAAAAAAACGTTTCACAAGTATAAATACCCCATTTAAAATAATATTTACTTAGTACTGTACAACCAAATAAAATTCTTAATCATAGGTAATATGTACTTCAACCGAGTAATATTTTTTTAATTTAAGAATTTCGATACTTATTTTAAGATAATATACTTGATTGGAGTATATTTTTACTAAGATTAAACAAGTATTTACTCGGTAGGATACAACCATTTATATACTTGGAAAAAGTTTTTTTTTCTCAGTGCATAATGAGGTATATAACATACCGCGTTACAGATGACATAAGGGCGCATAAAAATTTTTATTTTTTTTCAGGAATTGAGGTAATTATATTTTATAAGTATAACAGACAAAAAAATTTGTTTACAAAAACCAAATTTTTTTTATACGCTTTTATGGCTCCCGGCGTTTGACCGGGAACCATGAGGGCGTATAAAAAAGATTATTTTTCGGAAATCGACGTAATTATGTTCTAAAAGTTAATGCTAACAAAAAAAAGTTTTTTTAACATTTCGTTTTTTTTTATACTTGAAAAAAATTTTTTTTTTTTTTTTTTTTTTTTCAAAATTAAAATTTTCATTCAACTAACGAAAAAAATTTTCCTAAGTTCGAACGTTTTTTATCATTCTTATACTTTTAGGTCACAATCACGATGGTTCCGGACGCTAAATATTTTTCGTCTCTATTATACTTATAGAACATAATTACATCAATTTTCCAAAAAAAATTTTTATATGCCCTTATGGCTTATCTGCGGTATATTTTGCAGGTATAAGCCCTTATGGCATCTGTAACGTGATATAATAACACGGGAAAAAATATTTTCATGAAATTTTATAAAATTGTACTATTAAAATTTTATAAAATCTGAAAAAATTAGATAAAATTTTATAAAAATTTATAAAATTTAAAAAAATTTATAAAATTGTATATAGAAACCCGAAGATCATTTTCATAATATTTTTCAATAAAGTAAAAAGAGACAAAATTTCAGAAAAATTCATAAAGTTTTACATAATTGTTATCAACATTCCAAGGAGTTATTGGTATGCTGTCATAAATTTATTTAAAATTTTATGAAATCTTATAAAATTGTATGGAATTTTATAAAATTTTATTAAATTATATAAAATATCATGAAAATTTTACATATTTACTACCAAGATCCGAAGAAGTATTGTAAAAATTTTTTTTTTAATTTCTAAAATTTCTCGAAATTATGTTGTTTTATTAAACTATGAAATTTTAAAAATATTTTTAAAAATTGAATAGAAACCAAGAGATAATTTTCATAAAATTTTACATAATTTAATGAAATTTCATGAAATGTTTAGACATTTCGTGTAACGCCATAACTTCAATTATGTAAAATTACACGAAGTTTTATAGAATTTTATAATATTTCATAACACTTCATATAATTTCATTAAATTTTATAAAAATATATAAAATTTTATATCACTAAGTCCTTGGAATCTTCATAACAATTGTGTAAAATTTTATAACTTTTAATGGAATTTTATAAAACTTTTTGAAGTTTTACAAAAATTTATGAAATTATGCAAAATTTTATGAAATTTTACAAAAACGAAGTTTTGGCCTTTCACGAAATTTTACAAAATTATATGGAATTTCACAAAATTTTATGAAATTTAATAGAATTATCTCATGGTTTCTGATAAAATTTTATAAGTTTTTTTTCAAATTTTATAAAATTTTGTAAAACTGTAAAATTTCACAAAAATATATAAAATTTCATACCAATAACTTCTTGGGACCTCCATAACATTTATAAAAACTTTATAAATTTTCATCAAATTATATAGAATTTTATAAAATTATATATAATTGCATAAAATTTTATGAAACTTTATAAAATTTCACAGAATTTCACCAAATTTCATTAGTATAATTGTAACGTGTATTTTACAGTAATTATCAAAATAAATAATTATCCGTCCCTCGATTGCTCGTTATTAGCTCGCCGGATCCAGGGATCAGATGTTAGGATGAGGGAAGAAAAACGTGTACTATTAATTAAATTTATTTGATGAGGAACTGAACAATTATAATTTTTATTAAGTAAAATAATCTTATTCTTTTATACAGGGTCAATGTGACAATTATTATTCTAGCAATAGCGGGGATAGTCTTGCTGTCCACTTCGCTATTCCTCAATGTAATTTTTAGCTCCAACCAATAAAACTACTCCGATTCAACAATCGCAGGCAGTATTTTGGTGGACTGGTTCTTCGCTCCAGTTGTGGTTCAACCCTGTTACAAACCTTACACCTGGGGAACCACAACGAACGTTGGCAGGGTCTCCAGCCAGCACTCCCTTTACAATTTACAATGGCGGGAAGCCTGGCGAGTCCTCAAGTTCACAGTCGACCCGTCGAGTCCGACGTCTGCCACTCGACTGAACTAGTCGACCGTTTTTACACTCTCCCCACTCTGGGCGTGCACTGCTGCCCTCTCGCAGTGTCTCAGCGTTCTAATTTGTACACTGGTCAAAGTTCTGCGCAAGCGCAGTTTAGGTGGAGGTTCTTATAAAAAAAATTCCACTCGTTCAAGCTCACTTATGTGCAAAGGAATAATTAGACCACTAGTGTATTTCACTGGTAGTCGTCCTTTTAACCACTGGCAAATGTATTCCACTTGTAGTGGCCGGTGAGTGATGATTTGCCGTCTCTCGGACTGGCTTTTAAGAATTCTATTTCACTTTTCCCCCTACAGAAATAATTTCCGCTGATGCGCCATCCTACGGGTACCTTTGGAACTATTTATTGATTCTGCGCGTTACTACTTCTCGTTCCCGTGTATTTTTTTCTCTTCGTCTTTTTTTCTCTTTCCTTTCTTTTTTTTCACAATTTTCCCCTTTCCCTTTTTATTTTTATTATTATTATATATATATTTTTTTTCCTTTATTTATTTTTTTTTTCTTTTATTTATTATTATTATTTATTTATTTTCTATAAAATATTTAGCAAATTTTCCTTTTGTTATATAATTTCATAAAATTTGTTAAAATTTTGTGAAATTTCATAAAATTTTATGAAAAAATTTTTTCCCAGGTAGTCTGTCTCAGTAATGCCTTCACCCATTGGATGAACATATAAGATCTATTTGCAATTTTTTATTCGTGGTCTAATATTTCTTTCAAAAAATAATTACTGACTGGAATTTTGTAAAATTTTATAAAATTCCATGAATATTGATAAAATTTCGAAATGAAATTTTATAAAATTTCTTGAAAAACATTTTTCCCGGAATGTTATAAAAATTATTAAATATCTTATATTCATTTATCATTGTAATCTATCCAACCTTGAACTAATATCTGAACTGATGACTTTGTTGTGTAGTTAATCTACTCTAGTAAATATAATTTAAAATAATTGTACAATCCAATTTTCTCATAAGAATCTTACTCTCAATTTTTTTAAAATTATCCAAAACGCTTCTTTCATTATGACTTTATTTAAATTTTGAACCCATTACTCTTGAAAGATCAAGACTGACTTGAAGTAATTAATATAAAAATATAGAAAATAAGGTATTTAACGTGAAGTAATGTATAATTGAAAATTTTGTAAAGCATTTAGCGCATTCCACGCCAAATCGACCACTCTGGAATCCGACCCCTTTCGATTTGGCTGAAAATTTTTTTTCTTTTTTTACTCGGTCAAAAACGTTTCTTACTATTTTTTCAAATTTTTTCACCAACCAAGAAAAAAGTGATGAATTTTAAAAAAAAATGGTTTTGTTATTAAGAGCTATAACTTTTTTAAAGTTCGACTGATTGGGATGTTTTTTTTTTTTTCAAAATTTTTGTTTTAAATATAAAGTAAGAGCACTAAGTAGTACCCGATCGCTATTTAGTTAGGTTCAACGAAACTTAAAAATATTTGTATTCAATAAAAATACAGTTTTTTTTTTAAATTATTAATCAGTGTTTCGAGATACAGAAATGCCAAAGTTTTGACTAATTTGTTAGAAATAGTCAATAATATTGATATTTCAAAATAATGTATCGCTTACCGCAGTACCCGATCACGAAAAACGTAAGAAAACTAGTAGTGGATCAGTAGTTTACCCCAATACCCGATCACTAAAAAGTATTCTAAAAAATTACAAGGAATTGCGATTTTATTGAATTATTTATTAAAAATATCGTAATTATTTAAATAGAGTATAAAAAAAAAGACGGATACTGCCCGATAAAAGATAAGTTTTGTATAATTATATATGACTTCATATATAATCAGATCTGAAGATTGGCCAGATCTGATCATATATAATCATATATGGTTATACATAATCATGCATGAACGAATGTAGTCATTTTTTAAATCTCATTGAAAATATCTGTAAATTATTAATTAAGTAATTTAATTAGGATTTATTTTCTTCATTAATATAAATGTCGGTTAAATTTAAATTGCAAAAAAAAAGAAAAAAAAAATTACTATCAGTTAACTATTATTATACTGAGGGGTCACCAGTCAAATTAATGACCCACGTCGATGCTGCTTAACCCTGGTAATCGCTGGATGGTAGTCTGATCCTTTAGTCTGCTATACACTTATAATTGAGAAAAATTCATAGCATTACTTAACTCAAATAATCAAATTGATACATCCTACGTAAATAATGCACCTAATGATGAATTTGGTTTCGTACATAAATTACAATAGAATTCATTAGATAGATATAATCAAATCTTTTTATCTATAAACTTATAAATATCCATATATTAATCTATATCGATTTAACTTTTAAATTGCTGCCGAAGCCTTCAAACATTTTTTAAATCATAAGGATTTAAGTTTGATTGATAGCTGACATAATGAAAATTTAATAACATTAATATTAAAATTGTCACATTATGTTATATATATTGTAACATGATGAAAATTTCGACATCAACCCGTGGTTTTAAATTATTTGAATATAATAAATAGTTACCCGGTGAGAAAATTTGACCCATAAACATAATTAAATATTTATAGGTTTCATATCATTAAAGTCTAATCAGATCTAATGATCCATAGACTCATATATTATTAGATCTGGTCATATATAGGCTTAC
The DNA here is from genome assembly GCA_964016945.1 of Microplitis deprimator. Lineage (NCBI taxonomy): Eukaryota > Metazoa > Arthropoda > Insecta > Hymenoptera > Braconidae > Microplitis > Microplitis deprimator. Next base: position 12,268,379 of record OZ024709.1, on the reverse strand, counting down.
ATATGATTATACCTAGCCTTCATCAGCCAGGTCTGATCAGATCTAATTATACATAGACTCATATATAATTCCATGTGTAACCATGTATAATCATATATAATTCCATGAATGATTATATATAGTTATATATGGTCTCATATACACTACTGGAAAAAATTAAGGGATCAAAAAAAAAATCCAAATTTTTGGGCGATTTTCAACAGGCCGTAACTTTAAGAGAAATGGTCGTACAAGAAATAAAAAAAAATGAAATTGTAGCTCCAAGTGTCTAGGTTTTAGATTAGAACTTAAAAATCTTGTAGCGTCAGCGGTTTTTGAGTAATCATAGAAAAACCAGCGACAAGAAGATTTTCAAACTTTTTCTATTTTTTCTTTTTGGTCTACGGGTGTGGAAATTTTTTTTTTGCTTAACCACTATCAGGATCGGATACCTTCATTATTCAGCTTAAATTTTTTTTTTTTTTTGTAGACCTTGATACGTCTCGCCAAGATATCGGTCTTCAAATGAAAAAGGATCCTTTTGTCTTTGATTATCGATATCTCAACAACCAATGATCGCACACAAAGTTAATAGTGGGTTTCGAAAACTTGAATAAATTCCCTTTAACGACTAGCCATTGCTTTTTCGAAAAAAAAAAATTTTTCCTTTCGTCACATGAATTTAAAAATGCAACGAAATAACGGCTTTTGGTGGTTTGTTGAAAAATCAAGCGCTGAATCGAAAATATTGTGGAAACCAATAATGTTAAAAAATATTGTGGAAACCAATAACGATCGAATTTTTGAAAATATTAAAGGATCACGTTTTTTGCTCTGAAAAGCTCATAATCGTCAAGAAAAAATTCGTTTAACCATAAAACAATCTGTGCAGAAAAAATTTTTTTTAAACTCCCGTCATTCATCCAAAAATGGACGAAAAAACGTTTTTTTTTTTTTTTTCATTTTTTTCGTTTTTGAATGTAGTTTTCGGAAATAAATACAAAAAAATTATTCAGAACGTCCTTCTATTTTTTAAATAAATCTTTCGAAAAATAATCAAATTTTTTTCGATGATTACCATTAAAATTTTTTGTTTTCATTTTTTCTTTTTAAATTTAGTGGTTCTCTGAGCACTCTCAAAAATTTTTAGCATGATGTTATGGGAAATAAGGCTAGATGAAACAAAATTTTTTTTCAATTGGAAAAAAAAATATAAATCGAAGCAACATCACTGAAAAAATTTGAGAATTTTCAGAAAATGTCAAAGTTTTATATGATAAAAGTAATAAAAAATCAAAAATGGTAATTATCGAAAAATTTTAGATTTTTTCCAAAAATCTAAAAAAAAAAACATTGGAGTTAGGTTGCAATAATTTTCTTGTATTTTTAGGTAGATTTTTTTTAAAATCTAACTATTGTATTTGTCTTCATGGTCGATTTTTCAAGGAATTTTATCATAAACTATCATAATTAGTTGAGTAGAGTTCAAAAATACCATTCGTTGAAAAATTTATATATGTATGTATGTATATATATGGGATAGAACCGAATTTTGAGGACACGATTGCGTCTACAGTTCTTATCCGATCTTAATGATTTTTTTTACACTTATTCTATGTGTGATTACCACGGTTAAGTTCGAAGATGGGCTGAATCGGTCAATTAGTTTAGAAGTTATATCTGTTTGAAATTTTAACGATTTTTCGAAAAAATCCGTTTTTAATTACGTTCAAGTCCATATAACTTTAAATCTACTACTCAAAGATAATTTCTGCAAATAGTATTTTAAAGCGTGACTAATAAGCTTTAATTTATGACCTTAAAATTTATGTTTCGACCATTTTTTCCAATAATTTGATAGCCTTGAAAATTTTAATGTAATCAAAAAATGTTTAAAATATGCTTTTCATTCCACATAACTTATGCTTGTCCCATTATAATCCAGTTTCGTTAGTTGTATTTCATTGTGCACAAAATAACCTGTAAATTTCATTGCTATTTTATATTTTGAAATTATTTCTTTTATTACTTATAATGTATCAAATGTACCTCTACTCCCAATGATTATCACTTGTCTTGTCATTACGACAGCACCCATAGTTCTTATCGGATCTTAATGAAATTTTCTAAACTTATTCTAGAGGCGATTATCTTGATCAAGTTCAAAGATGGGCTGAATCGTTCAAATAGTTTTGAAATTATAGCTGTTTGAAATTTTCATGATTTTTGGTGAAAATCATTTTTCAATCACTGCTAAAGCTCATATAACTTCAAAACTAATATTTATAGACAAATTCCGTAAAAAGTATCTGAAAGCTTGACTGATAATCTCGTATTAATGACCTTAAGCTTTATGTTTTGACTATTTCTTCCAATAATTTGATACCCTTGAACTTTTTAATGAAATCAAAAATGTTGAAAATATGGTTTTCATTCCACATAACTTATGAATTTCCCATTATAATACAATTTTGTCACGTGTATTTTATTGTAAACAAAATAACCTGTTAATTTCACAGCTATTTTATATTTTAAATAAAAGTATTACTGTTATTTTAACTGGGCTTGTCATGGTAACAGCGATTACAATTATGATCTCATACTAATTAAATTTTCAATACTTTATGTGGAGGTTAGTTTGGTACATTACCTATATAATGTTATGTCAAATCAACTATCTGAAGTTCTCTATCAATAATAATCGTTTTTTTTTTACCCTCACTCCTGGAAAACGAGTCTAATTTCATATCATGACTATACACTAACAAGATATGTATGTATAAAACTATTTTTTTATATCAATTAATTGAAAAATCTACCTTCCATTTCGGCTGCCGAATGGCCTTTTTTTTTTTTGAAAAGTACATTTAAAAACAAAAATTTTGAAAAAAAAATAAAAAACGTCCCAATCAGTCGAATTTTGAAAAAGTTATAGCTATTAAAAAAAAAAAAAAACATTTTTTTCAAAAATCCATACCTTTTTTTTAGTTGGGTGAAAAAATTTGAAAATATTATAAGAAATGTTCTGATGGGGTAGAAAAAGCGAAAAAGTTTTCAACCAAATCTAAAGGGTTTGGATTCCAGTGGTCGATTTGGCGCGAAATGCCTCATATATATTAAATAACTTTATTAAAAATGGTAAGTATTCTCGTCTTAATTTAATTATATCAACTCGTAAGAAATTAAACCATGAAATAACTATCATTCCTTATCACTGTAAATTAATTTCTTAGCTGCGTATATAGTCATAAATAAATAAAGAAATGTTAAATATATATTTGAAATAGTTTATTTAGTATCAATAGTCTTATACCAAGGTTCGGACGCAAGACACTATCAAGCATAGTAGAGGGGGATTTCGCTCTAAAAAATGTTTCCTCTACCGTCCTGGCTTAGTATCACAACAAAAGTGGACTGTAATCATTTCATGTTTAATTTTCTTCTGCGATCTAATTTTAATAAATAATAAAAAAAAAATTATTCTTAAATGTAATTATTATTTCCGTAAACATCTTAAAAATATTCGGCTACAACTGAAAGGTAAAAAAATTTATACATTTTATAATAACATTTTTTGAATAAAATATATAATTCATGTAACTCATGCCGAAGAATGCGTCGTCTAAATCGATAAAGTCAGCCTCACAGAATTTTATATTAAAATACAATCCTTTCTGATTGGTCAAAAGTGTCATCGAATATATATTATATTTTTTCTATGCACTAAACTTTCAGATGAACTTTTCACTGAATATTGTGGCATTATTTTTCTTAAGTATCTTAATATTTTATGCTGAAGTTGTTAATGGATGTACTTGTGCCGAGATGTCAGTGACTGATATATTTTGCATGTCTGATTTTGGTAATTTACATATTTATTATAAATTCGTAGCATTGATAAAAAATATTTATAAAGATATTAAACATTATTATAATGTTGCAGTTATTGAAATGGAAGTAGAAGATGTTGGATATATGGAGCATATATCTAGACATGTATATCAAATCAAAATTTTGGAAACTTATAGTGTAAATACAAACAATTAACGAATACGTGGCATATATTACTAAAAGTTTAGTTTCATAAATAACAAGGAATCTTTTTTTAAAGTCAAAATTAATTTTCTAGGCTACTGATAAGGCTAACGATGCTCTTAAGGTTAATTTGATAACATCATATTCAATTAATGACATGTGTAGCATTGTACTAACTCGTAGATCAGTTGAAACTATCGGGGGACGTATAATTGATGGGCAGCCAAATATAAGTGGATGTTTTTCAATATTACTAAATTCAGATGCAATAAATCTTCATGATTTTATACCAAAAAATTGTAGTTTAAGGTAAAGATAAAATCACTTAATTTAAAATTGTTTTCATCATACCTGCACCGAAAGTATAAATTCCTGCCCTAATCAGCAGGAATTAAATCGTTCTTCTCTCGGTTGTAGAAATTTTGTCCAAACGAATAATTGGTACTAATCATATGAAAGAAGATAGTGATATAACGCGTGATATTACTTTCTCCTTCTATCTTCAATTTATCATTTGAAAACTACTTTATCATCAACAAAGTATAATTACGATGAACAGTACTTACCCAGTGAACACACTAACGTAACAGTGATATCACATGTAGAGAACATGCAACGTAAGAAATTCAACATAAATTTTACATTCTAAAGATATAAATTTTAATGGAAAAGGGACGTCAAATTTGTGTTGTAAATGTGACATTAAGATTATATACACCCTTACAGCCACTCTAATTGCAAGTTAACATCAAACTGACGTTCCAACTTGCCGTAAATCTACAGCTGTATGTGAAGGTAAGAATGAATGTACGAATTGAAGTGCAAGTTTTGACCGTCGCTTGTAGTTAGCTTGAACGTAAGTTCAGTAAATATTACAGAATATAAAAAATGCTCTTCCGTATCATTTACAACGATAACTTACTTGAAACTGTTGGATAATATATCAACAAATTTTTAATTTTAAAAATCAATGAAATTTAAATTCGAAAATTAAATTTTAAAAACTAATGAACAAGATTTTTATTTTGTTATATTACGCTGATATTGGTGACAGTATTTATTTACGATATAACGAACTGATAATAATTACAATAAAAAACCCGAGAAAAAATTTTTTCATGAAATTTTATAAAATTTCATCAAATGTCACTAATGAGATTTCATAAAATTTTATTCTGAAAATGGCCTGATGGAATTTTATCAAAATTCATGAAATTTCAGAAAAATTCATCAAGTTTTATAAAATTTTATGCTGAAAATGGTCTGATAAAATTTCATGAAAATTTATAAAATTTCACAAAATTTCATGAAACTTCATAAAATTCTACAGTCACCATTAATTTTTCGAAATAAATATTAGATTTAAAAAAAAAAATGCAATTAGATCTTACACATTGATCTAGTGGATGAAGGCATTACTGAGATAGACTAATTACATTTTTTATTGACGAAAAAATCCTGGCGACTGCTGGGCTCTAACCTACGTCCTTTCGATTTGAAGTCCTTGCTGATATCCACTGCGCCAAACCACGTACGTAATGGCGAATGAATAGATAGTATATTTATTGAAATATGGAGTTTCAAACTTTCATACGAAATATGATATTATGACAGAGGGATTAATCTTGCCAAGTCTGGTCGCACCTAGTATTATAGTCGAATAATAGAGCGACACTGGAAGATGGACTCGATCTTTCAGAACTGGATGTTGTAGAATTTTATTTTAAATTAATTAGTTTGATTACTCCGGGTCGTTTGCAATATTTTGTCAGAGAGGAGAGGAATCGTAAAATAGGCTGAAATAATGTTGATCGATTTTAGTTTTAATTTTATTTAATAAGCACCTTGCTTTTATTTTATTTAACCTTTATGACAATAATTATTCTTATGACAAACTAAATTCCTTATGACAAACTGAATATTCTCATGACAATTAAATTCCTCATGACAAACTAATTTGCGTCCCCTGGACGTTTTCCACACCCACACACCCACACTAAATTATCTCGTCCCCTGGACGGTAAACCTTAATATTGTCCCCTGGACATTAACTTTAACCAAACTTAATAACTCGTCCCCTGGACGGTAAACCTTAATATTACTTTAAAAATCATCCCCTGGATGTATATTTATTTAAAACTAAATTGTCCACCGGACTTATCACAGACACAGTTAATTTTACTTGAGATTACTCGACTCGACTTTGAACTCGATGACATCACTTTCATTTACTCAATACTAGACTCTATATTTTCAGTATAAAATTTTCACAGTAATTAATTCTTATAAACCTCCACTGAACTTATTTAATTCACTTATTGTTTATTAATTAATTAATTTTATTGATTAATTGTGTTATTAATTAATTAAATATTTTTTTGATAATTTTCATCAACTTGTATTCGAAATTCTCTTATTTTACTTTATACTCAATTTTACTGATAAATTTCATGAACACTTCCTTAAAATTTATTTATACTCGATTTACTACTGACAAAATAATCCGTTCTTAATTTTACTCGACAATTTTACCGTAATTTTCTAGCGTCTTTTACAACTTCAATTTGATCCATTTAGATATTTTATTTATAATTTGAAATTTACTTAAAATTATTTTATGACTAAATTTACGACTAGAATTACGTTTTGGAATTGACTAGAATATTCGGCCAGCGAGTTGGCGTCACGAGGCCTGAAATTACGATTTACGACACGGACAATTTGTCTAAAGTGGCCGACAGGCCTGGAATAAAATTATAATTAGTAATTAATTTAGTGAATTTTAATTATCGGATAATCTATGTTGAAAATTATTTTATTCCGGCCGAAAGGCCTCGAATAGAATAAATTTAATATTGAATTTAATTATTTTATTTACCAAACTATTTCCGCGGGAATTTATTTTATTCCAGCCGAGAGGCCTCGAATAAAATCAATTTATTGAATTTATTGCAAATTATTTACAGGACTATTTACACGAAAATTTATTTTATTCCGGCCGGGAGACCTTGAATAGAATAAATTTATTGTACAGACGAAATGGCGGATATTCGCGGCAAGAGAACTTTGGGTAACGCGAGACACACGGTTGATAGAGCCGACGGGCCTGGGTTTTCAATTTATGTATAAGAGACCAACAGAAAGATATTATGTAAATTATTATAATTAATCCGGCCCTCTAATGATTAAATTAGAGGTCTTAATTAATTATAATTTTACCTTGACAAAATTTCCAGATATATCTTCTGTAACTCAGCGGTTGTTCTGCTGCCTGGTGATTAGTTCAGTAGCTGGTGTTCAACTGGGTAAAATCTTGATTTTCTGCGAGTTTCTGGTCCCGATCTCTTCAGCGTTACCTTTACTTCCCTGTAACTTAATTGATTTTCAATATCTAACCTGTCAATGAACAGTACGCATTAGAAGATATAATTAATTGGTAAATAATGAAATTATCGGCCTCAAAGGCCTGATAACAAAATAGATAAATTATTAATGAAATTAATCGCCTCGTTCCACGTGAAGCGTGAACGGACTTTTATATTTACCTGAAGATTCTTGCTCGTCCTGCTGTTGTCGCCGTTTGAACAACTCTGCTCTCTTCCACGTTCCGCAGTTCCTTATATCATGTGTCACTTTGGTTCACTCCCCCGGAAACCTATTCCCACTTTCTTAACTTAAGGAAATGACGAACGGACAGGTCTTAGTAATCCATGCGACACCCGGTGGCTAGTCGCATCACTAATTCGCAACTTACGAGGTCGTTGGCCGGTTATCGGCAGGAAACAAAATTGAATTTAAATTATTTAATTTTACAGGTTTACAAATTTACCCTGTTACAATATAATTTTAGAGGAACTGATCATTTCATAATAAGGTATATAACATACCGCGTTACAGATATGCCATAAGGGCGTATAAAATTTTTTTTTTTTTTCAGGAATTGACTTAATTATATTTCAAAAGTACAACAGAGCAAGAAAATTTGTTTCCAAAAATCAAATTTTTTTATACGCCTTTATGGCTCCCGGCGTTGGTACCGGGAGCTATGAGAGCGTTTAAAAAAGATCATTTTTCGGAAATTGACGTAATTACGTTCTATAAGTATAATAGAGACGAAAAAAATTCAGTGTCCGGAACCATCGTGATTGTGACCTAAAAGTATAAGAATAATAACACACGCTGAACTTACGAAAATTTTTTCGTTGGTTGAATAAATATTTAAATTTTGAAAAAAATAAAAAAAAAAAATTTTTTTTCTAGTATACAAAAAAACGAAATGTTAAAAAAATTTTTTTTTTGTTAACATTATCTTTTAGAACATAATTACGTCGATTTCCGAAAAATAATCTTTTTTATACGCCCTCATGGCTCCTGGTACCAACGCTGGGAGCCATAAAGGCGTATAAAAAAAATTTGGGTTTTGTAAACAAATTTTTTTGTCTGTTATACTTATAAAATATAATTACGTCAATTCCTGAAAAAAAAAAAAAAAAAATTTATACGCCTTTATGGCATCTGTAACGCGGTATGTTATATACCTCATTATTAAATTATTAGTTCCTCTAAAATTATATCAAATTTCGTATGAAAGTTTAAAACTTCATATTTCAATAAATATACTATCTATTCATTCGCGATTAAGTACGTGGCTTGGCGCAGTGGATAGCAGCAAGGACTTCAAATCGAAAGGACGTAGCTTATAGCCCAGCAGTCGCCAGGATTTTTTCGTCAATAAAACATATAATTAGTCTGTCTCAGTAATGCCTTCATCCATTAGATCAATGTGTAAGATCTAATTGCAATTTTCTTTTTTAAATCTAATATTTTTTTCGAAAAATTAATGGTGACTGTAGAATTTTATGAAATTTTGTGAAATTTTATAAATTTTCATGAAATTTTATCAGGCCATTTTCAGCATAAAATTTTTTGAAATTTCATTAGTGAAATTTTATGAAATTTTATAAAATTTTCTAAAATTTCACGAAAAAATTTTTTCTCGGGGAGTGTTATTGTCATTAATTAGTAATGAATAATGTAAATTAAATAAATTTTTATTTGTAAATAGATATCAATATAAAATAAAAATGATTTGATTCATTTTAAATTAAATGGAATGAGAAAATTATATATGTAAGTATGAAGTAAAGAAAAAAAATTTTTTCTTATCTAAAATGTACTTTTTTTTTTGTATATTAAGATTAAGTATTCAAGAAAATATTAATATCTCAATGTAATACAAAATATATTCCCATAAAAAAAGACAGTTGTCACTCTGTTGAATAACAGAGGTGTACCTGTCCTATTAATGCTTCAGGTTGGGAATATAATAATTCTGAAATAAGTTTCTCACCAGGGACACTACAAGCTGGGGGCGTGATATAGTGACGAGCACCGAACTGCTCCCACTGCTGTTGGCTAGCATCAAGACTTAAACCAGGAGAAAAATTTTTTGGAAGAAAAGATAAATATGGAGGAGAGGAAGTTATGGTGCTAGGCAGCAGCAGCGGGAGTAGTTTGGTGCTCGCTACTAGATTTCGCTCCCCACTTGTAGTGTCCCTGGTAAGAAATTTTATTTCAGAACTGTTATATTCCTAACTTGAAGCATCTATGGAACGAGTTTTTAAGGTATTATGATCTAATAACACATGGCCTTCAATAAATTTAAAATCTCTTATCCTTTTAATTACACGTTCAATATGAATTCTGCAACTTTCCATTTATTATTTTGCCGAGATATATATTTTTTCGTGCGGGTTGCTATCTGTCTTGTAAGAACAACTTCCACTTTTGTCGGTCGTTTTCCTCGAAAGACCCTGGGTGAGCACATTAAAGTGCAATTTTCCTGCTAAAGTAATGCTTTTACACTTTTGAATCCACGATCCGCTTAAACTGTAATTCAATCCGGTACTATATCCAAGTATTCACAGTTCTCGACTATGACTGTATCTGAAGTCCGGCCTCCGTAACCTTTTGAAATAAAATTTAAGAGTCCATCTGGTGTACACGAAATCAAATATTTCATAGTATTACTTCTCTTGTATACTGACTAAGTAGCTGATTGATAAACACAGTTTGATGGCCTTTCTATCCTAATTTCGAAATAATCAATAATCGATTGAACTTCACTGAAGTTTAATCTAAATGATATCGGTAAATATTTAAATACTGTCTGTGCAGACGGCCAAACTATCAGCGGCTTCAACACTTGACTTATTTTTTTTATATGTTTAAAAATAATTCGACTCACTTGATTTCGAGAAATATCAAAATCATACGCTACAATTGCATTACTATAATTTAAACGAATTTTTTCCAAAACCGAAAAAAAGTATTCTATTGGAAACATCTTTTCCAACTCTGAAATTATAAAAGAACATTCGTTTTCAATGCCGATGAAAAGTATAGGATCGTTTTTTATTATCGACTTGTTAACTTAGCATTATTCTTTTTTCAAAATTGCTAATCTTGATCCTAATTCTTGTGGTTGGTGTAGAAGGTTCATTATGATAACTTGTGGCTATTGACTCTGTAAGTTCACCACTACTGGTCCCTGCTTCTGATGATAAGTTTAAAACATTTTTTTTAGGAGGCGGTTGTAATGAGTTTCACCATTTAATAAGTGATAATGCTACTGATCGAACTTGGGATTTAGTACTGTTTTTTACTAACTGAAATTGAATTCCTACACTACGATAGTGAGGTCTCACATGTATTTTTTGTATCACAAGTACTGAGTATGGAATCTGAAACGTCCATTTGTTGAATGATGTCAACAGATTGATCATAATTTTTGTAATTGATATCACTATTTTCTGCATATGATACGTTTGGATTTAAATTTTTCGTTTGATCTTCCTAAAGTTTTAGATCCGATAGATTTGATAAACCTGTCTTTATTAAAGTGTCAGTTGTTTTGAAAAACCGGACCACTGCTCTTTTGTTAAATATTTTTCGAGCTCGAGGCATCGTTTTTACGTGAAAGTAATTTTTCAAATCTTCTTTCAGCTGGAATAATGAATAAATATTCTTTTGTATCTGTAACCTCAATTGAGAATTCAATTAAGTTTTTCGACTTGTCACCGGGTACGCTAATTGAAAATACTTGCACGCGAGGCCCAATAATAATTAGGTAGAGGAGGAGTTTTCCGATCATGGCCGAAAATAATCGACTACCGAACATCAGGTAATTAATTAAGTCGCACTTGGTTTTGCCTTGTAGAACCAAGCGATATTTCCATCCATCTTAGAGTTGAATACCAGGCGGGTAGCCGGTATTCTGTACCAACTCATTACTGATCGCGTCTAAATAGGAGATTGAAGGAGATTAAGTCTTTTGTGAAAGACGATAATTTGATACGAGAGAGAAGCTAAGGCGAGGAAAAGAACACAAGACAATACACGGACCAGAACACACAACACGGACCAGAGAGAACAAGATAAAGACCGAGACAACTCCCACAGAACTACCGATGGAAAAAAATAAACGAAAATCGTGAAAGGTATTTAGTAATATTCCAGGCAAGGAGACTGGAATATTTATTAATTAAATACGCAGTTATACATCGTGTCCCCGGAGTATTGTCGCAACAAATTATCGTGTAATAGTTAATCGAAACCCAGACTTAACATAATGAGTATCGTAAACTCCAGACAGGGAGGTCGGATTTACTAGGCAGTAGAAGTGTCCAGGCAGGCTGTGTAAGCCACGCGCCGGAAAAATTCTTCTGGAATTTTCCAGGCAGGTCGTGTAAATCATTCGCCGGAAATATTCATGTGAAGCCAGTCTCTGATCTAGTCATAATTAACTAGTCCTTAAGAGTAGAATAAACTAATTATTATTAAATTAATTAAATAAAATCAATAAATAATTTATAAACGTTAAATGTGCCGTGAAGAAAACGTGGATATTGATATTCAAGTTTTGAGTATTGGGTATAGAGTCGATGATAAAATGTTAAGCGGTAAAATAAAATAATCCATAAAACCGTCTTAACAAAATTATTATCAAAGGAAAGGTTAGCGTTTATAAGAAATTAGTTGTTAAATTGAATAGTGATTTCGAGCGTGGATTTTCGGCTAAAAAATCAGTCTGTCAGTTGACCCTGCGGGCCAGCCTCAAAACTTCCCGCAGTTTTCGAGCTCCTTGAGCTCGAAAACATTGACGAGAACACATTTTCGAGCTCTTCGAGCTCGAAAATACTTTTGAGTGCCTTTGTTTTTGAAAAATAACGTTTTTTACCATTTTTTCTCCAACGATATCTCTCGAACGAATTCACCGATTGCAATGGTTGAGGTGGCAATCGACGCGTTTTATTGAGTTCTAGAGCTGATTAGATTTTGGAATCAATCCATCAAACGAATTAAGTTATTCGAAAAAAACATTTTTGAAAAAATTTTATTTTTGAAATATCTCCGAACGTACCCTACCGATTAAGCTCAAATTTTCAGTGCTTATAGTAATTAACAAGTCGCTTCGATTGACACCTGGACGATCGAAATCGGTTAATCCGTTCAAAAGTTACAGAATATTTACATACGTACGTATACCTCCCCCACTATCGAAGAATCTGAGAGCTAGTGCCCTTGCTACTTCGGCCTGTACCTGTTCGATTTTTTAGTCATTATCTTTCTGCCCCCCCCCCCCCCACGAAATGATCTGAGCCCTTCCATCATTAAACAATCTGAGATCTAGTGCCCGTAGTACTCCAGCCTGAACCAGTCGGTATTCTTAATCATTACTTTTCTGCTCCTACCCCCCCCCCCCCCTGACTTAAAGAAAGATCCCAGCCCTCTCATCATCGTATAACTTGACAGATTGTACCCTTGGTTCTTCAGCCTGAACTAGTTGGAATTTTTAATCATTATTTTTCTTCTCCCTCCCTATCCTCACAAAATAATCCCAGCCCTCTCATCATCTTATAACTTGACAGCTTGTACCTTTGGTACTTCAGCCTGAACCAGTTGTATTTTCAATCATTATTTTTCTGCCCCTCCCTCCGACTTACAGAAAAATCTGAACGCTTTTATCATCTTTTAACCTGACAGCTTGTGCCCTTGCTACTCCAGCCTGAACCAGTTCATGTTTGCAATCTTTTTAGAACATGGATTTTACATTTTCTTTGTCCGATCCGTTGGAGTTACGTTTGTAACGCTCGAGACGTTCGAGTAATACTTGAGACGCTCGAGACGTTGGAATAACACTTGAGACGCTCGAGACGTTGGAATAACACTTGAGACGCTCGAGACGTTGGAATAACACTTCAGATTTCGACTCGGGAAACGAAAGTTTTGAACAAGAAAAAAGCACTTCGTACGGTGCAGGCATCGCAGATTAAATTTTGGTAATGTTTTTTTTTTATTCAAAGAAATTTTAAACGCGTTTATCTCAAAACTATGTTTTTGCCGACGCCAATCACGACTTCTCCGGAACCCGTGAGCTGATCCTTCAGAAATTTTAACTACATATTCTAAATATAAGTACTTACAATATGAACTAAAATCATGTTAAAATTTTGATTTTCTCTAATTTTTTTTTACAAATAACAACGAAAAAAAAAACACTTTTTTTTCATTTTTTAAAATTTTTGTTAATTAAAATTAGTAAAAATGGGCCAAAATTAATATCGCTAGTATGTCTCGTAGCTACTGTCATACCAAATCTAAAACACTTCGATTTTTTAGTTTCAGATAAGCCGTCGCTTGAAAATCGTGATTGAGCCGACCTGCCTTTAAATTATGGCGCTTCGTTAGAGTACACTTTTTGTATGAACATACTTATAAAAATGAATAAAAAAATTTTTTTTTTATAATTCAAGACTTCATTTATCATCCCTCACAGTGTTTGTATACTTATCTTTCATAGCAAGCTTGCAAGCAATTCTCAAAAATAGACTATTTTTCTGGCCCACGAACTAGACTACACCCTTAAGGAAAATGCAAAAGGTAGTTGGCTTAATTAATTATTGTGTAAAAGTCAGAGATAGTTGACAAAGATAAGGTTTATAAGGTTTGAATTAAAAGGGTTGTCAAAGGTAATTGACGCTAAATAAATACAAGGTTAAAAATGTTAATTGTGGAATCCAATTAATTAATTATAAATTATCCTTCCTCATCCTTCTCTTACAAATAAATTTTACAATGACCCTGATGCATTAAGACCCGGTTCTTAAGAAGTTATAGATTAAATTGAACGGAATATAATATAGTGCTGGATAGCTCAACTGGTAGAGCACTCGGCGCGATACCGATATGGTCTGGGTTCGATTCCCAGTTCGGGCTATCTATATTTTTCTCATTTATCTATGAATTGACTTATTGAGAAGGTTTGCATGTTTAGGTTTCCACTATATTAAATTGTGTATTACCGTACGATGGACGGTGTGGCTCAATAAGTTATAGATTACCAATTTATGCCCACGGTGCATGTTGTGCGGCCGGCGGGGGTTTTATTTAACCCGTGGCGCATCGTGGGCAATGTAGGCTGGCCTCCCACCTGCTGGCCTACCAATCGCACAACAACCTTTGCATTGGGCTAACTCCCTAATGTAAAGTATACTGAGTTATTTCTAAAATCAATACGACTCTCTGCAGCGAGTATGTGCGGAGACTCCGGAAAATCTGGTCATCAGAACTTTCCGAAAAGAACAAATTCTCCGCAACAAACATGCTTGCTGTCCCGGTACTTCTTTACTCTTTTGGTGTCCTTAAATGGGCCCGAAAAGAGCTTAAAGACCTCGATATCAAGACACGCAAAGCCATGAATATAAATCGAAGCATGCACCCTAAGTCTTCAGTGACCAGATTATACCTTTCCCGGCACATCGGAGGGAGAAGTCTTCAGAGCTTGGAGTGTCTACACGATCGTTTGGTTTTGGTTTTAACATATGAAATTTTTAATTTCACAGCAGATGAAGACGACTTCCTTATGTAAATTGTTTATCAGCATGAGAATGCACATAAGGGAGCGTTCTTATATAAGGCAGCAAAGTACGCAGCAAAATCCCTTGGTCTCGGAAGAGTAAACCCTCTTATTGACCTTCCTAAGGAAGAATTCAAGAGGGTCATCAGCAACGCTGAGCAGCAAAAACTGCTCAGTACACACATGGGCAAGTCAATGCACAGCGTGTGCTTTAAACACGTGCGTGAACATGGCTTGTCCGAGCAGCTGACGTTTTCCTTCCTCAAGTCAGCTGGCCTGATGTCCGAAACCGAAGGGTATATTTTTGCCTGCCAAGATGGTGTAATTAACACTCTCGAATACCGTGCAAAAGTGCTCCAGATGCAGCTACCCGACACATTGTGTAGGGTGTGTAAACAACATTCTGAGACGCTTATGCATCTCTTGTCAGCATGTCCTGTGCTGGCAAAAAGTGCATACGTCCAGCGTCACAATGCTGCTCTGCGAGTACTTTATTACCACCTTCGACATACGCACGGTATCGATAAAACACCAGTGCTGCCTTATTTGCCAGGAGACATTCCGCAAGTTGTTGAGAATGACCGTTGCCGTATTTATTGGAACGTGCCATTCGCAACAACGCGGAAAATAGATCACAATAAACCTGATATTGTGCTCTTCGATAAAACCGCTCGTAACATTTATGTTATTGAGTTTTCAGCTCCAGCTGAATATAACATCACGGTTAA